>JARQOD010000318.1:65980-98717 GCA_033576555.1 Oophaga sylvatica
GAAATTCCTGCTGTATGCAGATGACCTGCTGCTTCTGTCACCAACCGAGAAAGGCCTCCAAGACAACCTGAAAATCTTAGAGAAATTCAGCTCCACCTGGGCACTACCGGTCAACCTAAAGAAAACCAACATCATGGTGTTCCAGAGGAGAAAGAGAAAATCAGACCAGCACCCTTCATTTGTCCCCAACAACTGCGCCCTTACAGGAACAGACAAATATACCTACCTGGGCCTAGAGATTCACCGGTCAGGGAGCTTCAAACAAGCCATAGAGACCCTGAAAGACAAGGCCTATAAAACCTTCTATGGCATCCGAAGGAAACTCTACCATCTGAAGCCACCAGTGAGGGTCTGGTTAAAAATCTTCGACTCTGTCATCGCCCCAATCCTCCTAAATGGCAGTGAAGTCTGGGGTCCTCACACCTACCCAGACTGGTCAAGGTGGGATTCCAGCCCAACAGAAATACTCCACCTGGAATTCTGCAAGCACCTTCTCCAAGTCCACCAGAGCACCTCCAACAGTGCTTGCCGGGCCGAGCTGGGCAGATTCCCTCTACACCTAACGGTTCTAAAAAGGGTACTGTCATTCCGGGCTCACCTACATAGGAGCAATCCAAGCTCCCATCACCATAAAGCCCTGACACACGTAGGTGAAACAGAAAAACCAGGACCCTCGGAACAGCCCACCCAAACCCAACCTGACCAGAATACCAATCACAACAACCTGACAAAAGCCGAAATCAGGAAGATGGTAGACGAAGGCCAGGAGAGGTATGTCAGTGACTGGAAGAACGACATCATCAGCTCCCAGAAACTGACCATGTACCGGAGTCTACAGAGAGACTACAGACTGGCCCCATACCTGGAGAAACTCCCGAACCCCAGAGACCGCAAGATCCTGAGCCGGTATAGACTCAGTGCCCACACTCTGGCCATCGAATCCGGCCGACACAGGCAGAGCTACAAGCCCAGGGAGGAAAGACTATGCCAACACTGTGACCAGGAGGCCATAGAGGACGAAACCCACTTCCTGCTACACTGCTCCAAATACTCAGCAGTGAGGGACACTCACTTCAGGAGACTCTCACATCTCTTCCCGGATTTCATCACCATGAAGGAGGAAGAGAAAACATATATCTTGCTGGGGAAGAAGAGAGAGCAGCGGAGATAGCAGCGTGGTATGTGAGCGAATGTCATAGACTGCGAGAAAGAGAACTATGATATGCCATGGACTTCTATAGCCCCCACCCCGGATCTGCCCCCATCCCCCCTCCCTATGCCATGGACTTCTATAGCCCCCACCCTGGATCTGCCCCATCCCCCCCCTATGCCATGGACTTCTATAGCCCCCACCCCGGATCTGCCCCCATCCCCCCTCCCTATGCCATGGACTTCCATAGCCCCCACCCCGGATCTGCCCCCATCCCCCCTCCCTATATCATGGACTTCTATAGCCCCCACCCTGGATCTGCCCCATCCCCCCTCCCGATGCCATGGACTTCTATAGCCCCCACCCTGGATCTGCCCCA
This sequence comes from Oophaga sylvatica, assembly GCA_033576555.1. Classification (NCBI taxonomy): domain Eukaryota; kingdom Metazoa; phylum Chordata; class Amphibia; order Anura; family Dendrobatidae; genus Oophaga; species Oophaga sylvatica. The sequence continues at coordinate 67,510 of JARQOD010000318.1, forward strand.
TCCCCCTCCCTATGCCATGGACTTCTATAGCCCCCACCCTGGATCTGCCCCATCCCCCTTCCCTATGCCATGGACTTCCATAGCACCCACCCTGGATCTGCCCCCATCACCACTCCCTATGCCATGGACTTCTATAGCCCCCACCCTAGATCTGCCCCTACCCAACATCCTACAGTCCCTATCCCTATTCCCTTTTGTACACTTGCTTTGGCAAAACTAATGTGTATTTAGTCCTGACAATAAAGCTTCTTTGAATCTTGAATCTTGAGTGGATTGTGATCAGTAATCATAGTGAATTCTTGTCCATACAGATATGGCCTTAATTTCCTGACGGCCCATACTACAGCCAGGCATTCCTGTTCAATGGTTGCATAGGCCACTTCTCTGTCCAGCAATTTATGGCTGAGGTAGTCAATGGGGTGCTCCTCCCCAGCTGCATTCACCTGGCTGAGTACAGCCCCCAATCCATAAGAGGCATCCATCTGCACAATAAACCTCCTCTTGTAGTCTGGAGCAGCCAGAACAGGGTCACAGACCAGGGCGTCCTTCAGCAGATTAAAAGCCTCATCACAGGCTGGAGTCCAAGTCACCACCTGGGGCATTGATTTTTTGGTGAGGTCTGTAAGAGGCTTGGCTATAGTGCTGAAATGAGAAACAAACTTTCGGTAATAACTGGTAGTGCCCAAAAAAGTCATAACTTGTTTCTTGGTTTGGGGTACAGGCCACTCTCTAATAGCCTGGATTTTGGCAGGTTCAGGACATAGCTTTCCTCCTCTTACTCTATGCCCAAGGTACTGGACTTCACCCATCCCCAATTGGCATTTATCAAGTCGAATGGTCAGGCCTGCTTCAAAAATCCGGTCAAGAACAACTGCTACGTGGTTCATGTGTTCCTCCCATTTCTGGCTAAAAATGGCAATATCAACCAAGTAGGCACAAGCAAAATCGTCACATCCCCGGAGGATCTGGTCTACCATTCTCTGAAACGTTGCAGGGGCATTCTTCATTCCGAAAGCCATGTTTAGAAATTCATACAGACCAAAGGGGGTTATAAAGGCTGACCTTTCTTTCCCTCCCTCCGTCAGAGAGATTTGCCAATATCCCTTACTGAGATCCAAGGTAGTGACATATCGGGCCCCAGCTATCAGGTCTAGAAGTTCATCAATACAAGGCATTGGGTAAGGATCACTGACAGTATGGTCATTTAGTCATCTATAGTCCACACAAAATCGAGTACTCGCATCTTTCTTGGGTACTAACACCACAGGGGAGGCCCAAGGGCTATGGGAGGCCTGGATTACCCCAAGCTGTAACATCTCCTCTAGTTCGTGCTGCATGGTGTTTCTAACTGATTCTGGTACCCGGTAAGGAGCCTGCTGTATGGGACGGATGCCCGGAGTGTCCACATGATGTTGGGTTACTGTGGTTCGAACCGGTCAGGATGAGAAAACAGCCTGTCTCTGATGGAGCACCCCCAGCATTTGATTTTTCTGTAAGGAATCCAGGTGATCTCTGAGGAACCTGTTCCACAGTGGATGTGGCTCTTGCGGCTTCCACAAGATCAGGTAATGAGTCCTCCTCCTCCTGACTGTCTTCTGAAGCTAGCCAACAGCTGGCTATCACTGGTGGGGTCCGGTCATGGCACTCCTTAATCATATTTACATATTTAAATGACTAAGGGTGCTGCGTCACCTGAAACGCGTTGATAACGCATTCATCTGCTGATAATCTATGCTGATACTCCTCTGTATTTGGAATGACAAGTGAATAAAGAAAAAAAAAAAAAAATTTTATCTTCACTTCATCGTTGAGCTGGAAATTTTTTTTTTTTTTTTTCCTTTTGCAATGTTTCACGTCTGACACAGCGGTTCCTTGCTCCGATCTCTGGTATGCTGCACTGGTGAGCTGGACTTTTATTATTACTTTTGTCTTAAACCCTGGTCATCTAAAGCAAGGAGGTAATTGGTGTGATTAAGTTTTCTGAGAACCCGGAAGGGACCCTCCCATGTTGTCTGCAGTTTATTTTGCCGATGGGGAACAATCATTAAGACTAGAGTTGAGAGAAACAGGTCAGTCAGATTCATAAGTCGCCGACTTTCACCAAAGTCGGGTTTCGTTGGCCGAAACACGACCATAGCGTGCAGTCGGCCATGCGGTCGGCAAAATGAGCGCTAAAGTCGGTTTTCCCAGAATGCTTGCAGGCGCCTTTTTTCAGCCAATGAGCAAGGACGTACACTGTGGGTAATGAGATGACATGTGCAGCGTCCACCACCATCTTAGAGAAGGGCATTGCAGTGATTGGCTTGCTTTGGGGGGCGTCATAGTGTCTATAAAAGCCCTGATCGCCGACCTCCATTTTACTTCTGCCGATATTAACAGTAGGGAGAGGTTGCTGACGCTGTTTATCAGTAGGGAGAGAGTTAGGGCTGGAAAGAGAAGTTCTTCTGTGCTTGTGCTGATAGTAATTGTGCTGTACAGTTAGTGTGCAGTGACAGGGGAGGATTTTCTTGTGTGCAGCAGCGCTGGTTATTAGGCTGCCTGATAGCTGTATTGCTGTGTGTACACTGCTGTGCAGACTGCTTTATACACAGCACTAATACTTTTATTCTTTTTTTTCTGTTTCTGCACACTTACCGACCGTTCATTTTTTCCCACACCGTATAGAGCTGTACGCTCCTCACACACTACCGTGTACCGGCTGGTATCACGGACAATTACATGCTGACTATCTGTGTGTGACTCCGGAAATATATACTGAGATTTAAATTTTCCCCTACACCATATACAGCTGTACGCTCCTCATACAGTACCGTATATCTGCTGGTATTTTTGGTAAATTTTCCCAAACATGAGGAAGTATGGTGGAAGAGGCCACAGACGTGGGCGGGGGTCCAGCTGGTGGTGGTGGTGGTGCATCTGCTGGTAGTGCCAAAAGCACAATAGCACCTAAGGCAGGAGGTGTTGAGCCTGCATCATCGTCTGGCTCCATAAGGCCTGGAAGGCTCCCTTTTCTGGGAGTAGGTAAACCGCTTTTAAAGCCGGAGCATCAGGAACAGATTTTGGCTTACATTGCCGAGACAGCCTCCAGCTCTATCGCCTCCTCTTCTGAAGTTTCAAAAAATGCAAGCACTGAGTCGTCAGTGCAGGCTCCTGGTCAGGAACACACCTTTCCTTGTGTCCTTCATCCCCACTAAAAGTGAAGAATGCGCAGGCCACACTTCAGATTACTCCCTGGAGCTCTTTTCACATACCATGCCTGGGTTATCAAGTCAAATCCTGAATTCCCCAGTCCAAGATGAATATGACATGGAGTGCACTGATGCACAACCGCTGCTATCTGATTCAGCTGGTACATTCACCCAGAGCACTGCATTGCCCTCGCAGTCTACTGAGCCAGAATCTGACCCTGATGAAACTCGGGTGCCCCTTCCCGCATACTATACCACCTTACACGGTGACACAGAGGAAGGTGCAGATGAAATTGAAGAGGAGGTGATGGATGACTCAGTTGTTGACCCGGATTGGCATCCTTTGGGGGAAGAGGGTGCTGCTGGCAATAGCTCAGAAGAGGAGGAGGATCCGCAGCACGCATCGAAATCGCAGCTGCGGTTATCTGGCAGGCCCGTAGCATTCCAAAAACGTGTTAAAAAAACAAAAAGAGTTGCAGGACAGCTTGGCCAGACGGTCAAATTAGCACAGCGTGCAAGCCCTGAAAATTTATCCCATAGTAGGAAGACTGCAGTGTGGCACTTTTATGACCAAAATCCTATTGATGAGGCAAAGGTTATCTGTAAGAAGTGCGGAAGGACCTTTAGCCGAGGGAAAAAATCTCCGAAATTTGAATACCAGTTGCATGCTTAGACATTTAATGACCATGCACTTGCAAGCGTGGATGGACTACAAAACCTCAGGTAGCACGCGTGCACCTGCTCCGACTGAAGGTAGCCAGCAACGCTACATCACTTCCCCCACTGTAAGCCCACCGGTTAGCACACCACCAGCAATAAATGTTGAGGAGTTGTCGCAAGGCCAAAGCGGTCAGGGAATCACAATGTTTTTGCAACGAAAGACTGAATCTAGGCCATCACCACCACCACCATCACCAACCCCCTCTCAGTCCGTCATGTCCACCGCTAGTTCACCCATATGCAGCTCTCAAGTCCAGCTCACCCTAGCAGACACTCTGAGTACGACAAGAAAGTGCTCATCCTCTCTTCCTCGTACACTGGGTTTGAACGCCTACATTGCCAAACTTATCTCATTAGAGATGATCCCTTCCGTTTGGTTGAAAGCGCAGCGTTCAGAGACCTCATGGCCTACGCTGTCCCACGCTATGAGCTACCCAGTCAGCACTTCTTTTCTAGAAAAGCCATCCCTGCCCTCCACCTGCATGTGAAAGACCGCATTGTCCATGCACTCAAAAATCAGTGAGTGGAAAGGTGCACCTCACAACAGATGCATGGGCCAGTAGGCATGGCTAAGGCCGTTACGTGTCCATCACTGCGCACTGGGTTAATGTGGTTGATGCAGGGTCCACAGGGGACAGCGGCGGTGGGACAGTGCTACCTAGCCCACGGTATAGACAACAGTTGGCGGTAGGCGTTCGACCCTCCTCCTCCTCCAGAAGCAAAAGCTCGTCGACAGAGCGCAGTCTCATGAGCACTCCATCCGCAGCTGCCAGTGTTGCACACGAGGTGTCCCACTATCGAACAGCTAGTGGTAAGTGTCAGCAGGCTGTTTTAAAGATGATGTCTTTGGGAGACAACAGACACACCGCGGAGGTACTGGCCGACTACTTGCAGCGAGAAACTGAGTCATGGCTGGGCAGTCTACATCTTGCGCCAGGCAAGGTAGTCAGTGATAACGGCTGTAATTTTGTGGTGGCCATAGCCCTGGCAAAACTCGGACACATACCTTGCCTTGCTCACACCTTGAACCTGGTGGTGCAGTGCTTCATAAATAATTATCCGGAGTTGCCAGCCCTGCTCCATAAGGTGCGAAGACTATGCTCGCACATCCGTCGCTCGCCCGTAGACTCCAGTCGTATGCAGAGGCTGCAGCGATCGCTCCACCTCCCCAATCACCGCCTAATCATAGACGTTGCAACAAGGTGGAACTCCACCATGCACATGGTTGAGAGGCTGTGATAACAGAGGCAGGCTGTAATGCATTTGTGGGAGGATACACGGGCAGGCAGTTTGAGGGCAGACATCGAGTTGTCGGGTGTGCAGTGGTCAAAGCTGAAAGACCTCTGTAAAGTCCTTCAGTGTTTTGAGGAATGCACACGGCTGGTAAGCGCAGACGACGCCATCATAGGCATGAGCATCCCACTTATGCGTCTGCTCATGCAAACTTTGACGCACATTAAGGATCAGGCGTCTGCAGCGGAGTAGGAGGAGGAGTGAAGCCTTGATGACAGTCAGCCATTGCCTGCTCAGGGAGCTGTCCTGGACGAGGTGGAGGAAGAGGATGAGGGGGATGATTATTTTGGGGAGGAGGATGCTTCTGAGTGGGCAAGAGAAAATGTTGGCTTGCCAAGGTCAGGTACAGGGTTTGTGCGTGACTGGAGGGATGTGGATTTGGCAGAAAGTGCTCCTCCACCCACCACTGGCAGTGCATCAGTGACACCTGGAACATTGGCCCACATGTGTGATTATGCCTTGCGGATCCTAAAAAGAGACCCCCGCATTGCCTAAATTATGAAGGATGACGACTACTGGTTGGCCAGCATCCTCGATCCACGCTATAAAGGCAAATTACAGAACATCATGCCACAGGAGAACCTATAGCTAATATTGGTGAACAAACAAGAAACTCTGGTAAACCGTTTGTTAGAGGCATTCCCAGCACACAGCAGCGGTGCAGGTTCTACCACGAGCCGTACTGGGCAACATGGAAGAGGTGTTCGTGGTGCACACAGCTGAAGTGGCGTTGGAGACAGGGGTTTCATGACCATGCTGTGGACTGATTTCTCGAGTACCGCTCACACGACTGGTAATACTGAATCGATTGCAACAGACAGGAGACAGCAGTGGTCAACTATGGTTCAAAATTACCTCTCCTCCCTATCAATGTTCTCCCTCACAGGTCATTCCCCTCTGACTACTGGGCCTGTAAACTGGACACCTGGCCTGAATTGGCACAATATGCCTTACAGGAGCTCGCTTGCCCTGCTGGTAGTGTGCTATCAGAAAGAGTCTTCAGTGCTGCTGGATCAATCCTGACAGAAAGAAGGACCCGGCTGTCGACCCAAAATGTAGGGGATCTCACCTTCATTAAAATGAACCATGCCTGGGTTTCAAAGGATTTTGTACCACCTTCCCCTGATGACACATAGGTTGCCAGCAAAATGGCTTGCTTTGTCCTCCTCTTCCTCTGACTTCTCCAATTCCTCCATTTGCAGCTGCTGAACGTCCAGCCTACACCTCAACATATGACAGTTTTTCCACCTCCCTAACTGGGCTGTCCCCCCCCGGGGCCGACGTCAGCACCTGGCGCACCCGGGCAAGTGCCGGGGCCCTGAGCAGGTGGGGGGGCCCACTCGCCGTCAGACACACCGGCGTACTATGAGGGGCCCTGTGCCAGTGCCAGCGCCCACGAGTGTGCCCCCTGCTTGCTCAGGGCCCCAGCACTTGCAATACTTAGCTCTCCCTGCTCCACCGCTGTGCCGACTTCCGCATTTCCTGACAGTGACATTCAGGTCAGAGAGAGCGATGACGTCTGTGCTCCCTCTGCCTGAACAGTCACAGTGCAGAGAGCTGGAAGATGGCGACGCTGAGGAGTCCAGAGTAGAGCAGTGACCAGCGAGGAGAGGTATTTCATTTTTTTAATGTTTGGAGCAATATATGGGGAGCATTATATACTGGAGAATTATATATGGGGCCCAGCATACACTTGAGCATCATAGATAGGGCCCATTATACACTGGAGCATTATACACTGGAGCATTATACACTGGAGCATCATATGGGGCCCATTATATATGGAGCATTATATAGGCCCTCATACACTGGAGCATCATATGGGACACATTATATGAACACTCGATCCCAGATTTGATGGTCCTGTCCAAGAGCCCCAGATGACACCAACCTCTGTGAAACTAGAGGGAAAGTCTGCTTGGATCCACGTATCGCATTGCAAGGAAGCTCCCGTATCAGGAGAGACACCTAAGCCATGAAGGATGTCGTGGATGCTCTGACTGACCAGACAGATGACCTACCTGATGAAGAATACACACAATTTTTTTCTAAACATGCAGTTGAATAAAGAGACTATTATTGCAAACACATGAACCCCCAACAGGGACAGTCCTCCTGACCGCCCATTTGCGAAAAGTCTGTATCGGTAGGGGAGGCATGTACTAGGCATATTCTCAACCCGCCGGCAGCACAAAAGAGTTGCAGCGCTTTGGGACAAGAGCAGGTTTTTAGGGCAAGTGGTATCTAAGGGGGGACTGTCATGGAAATATATACAGTTAGGTCCATAAATATTTGGACAGAGACAACATTTATCTAATTTTGGTTCTAGACATTACCACAATGAATTTGAAACAAAACAAATCAGATGCAGTTGAAGTTCAGACTTTCAGCTTTCATTTGAGTGTCTCCACATTAAAATTGGATGAAGGGTTTAGGAGTTTCAGCTCCTTAACATGTGCCACCCTGTTTTTAAAGGGACCAAAAGTAATTGGACAGATGAAATAATTGTAAATAAAATGTTCATTTCTAGTACTTGGTTGAAAACCCTTTGTTAGCAATGACTGCCTGAAGTCTTGAACTCATGGACATCACCAGACACTGTGTTTCCTTCTTTTTGATGATCTCCAGGCCTTCACTGCGGTGGTTTTCAGTTGTTGTTTGTTTGTGGCCTTTCTGTCTGAAGTTTAGTCTTTAACAAGTGAAATGCATGTTCAATTGAGTTGAGATCAGGTGACTGACTTGGCCATTCAAGAATATTCCACTTCTTTGCTTTAATAAACTCCTGGGTTGCTTTGGCTTTATGTTTTGGGTCATTGTCCATCTGTAGTATGAAATGATGACCAATCAGTTTGGCTGCATTTGGCTGGATCTGAGCACACAGTATGGCTCTGAAGACCTCAGAATTCATTCGGCTGTTTCTGTCCTGTGTCACATCATCAATAAACACTAGTGACCCAGTGCCACTGGCAGCCATGCATGCCCAAGCCATCACACTGCTTCCACCATGTTTTACAGATGATGTAGTATGCTTTGGATCATGAGCTGTACCACGCCTTCACCATACTTTTCTCTTTCCATCATTCTGGTAGAGGTTGATCTTGGTTTCATCTGTCCAAAGAATGTTCTTCCAGAACTGTGCTGGCTTTTTTAGATGTTTTTTAGCAAAGTCCAGCCTAGCCTTTTTATTCTTGATTCTTATGAGTGGCTTGCACTGTGCAGTGAACCCTCTGTATTTAATTTCATGCAGTCTTCTCTTTATGGTAGATTTGGATATTGATACGCCTACCTCCTGGAGAGTGTTGTTCACTTGGTTGGCTGTTGTGAAGGGGTTTCTCTTCACCATGGAGAGTATTCTGCGATCATCCACCACTGTTGTCTTCCGTGGGCGCCCAGGTCTTTTTGGATTGATGAGTTCACCAGTGCTTTCTTTCTTTCTCAGAATGTACCAAACTGTAGATTTTGCCACTCCTAAAGTTGTAGCAATTTCTCGGATGGGTTTTTTCTGTTTTTTGCAGCTTAAGGATAGCTTGTTTCACCTGCATGGAGAGCTCCTTTGACCGCATGTTTCCTTCACAGCTAAACCTTCCAAATGCAAACACCACACCTCAAATCAACACCAGCCCTTTTATCTGCTTAATTGACAATGATATAATGAAGGGATTGCCCACACCTGTCCATGAAATAGCCTTGGAGTCAATTGTCCAATTACTTTTGGTCCGTTTAAAAACAGGGTGGCACATGTTAAGGAGCTGAAACTCCTAAACCCTTCATCCAATTTTAATGTGGATACCCTCAAATGAAAGCTGAAAGTCTGAACTTCAACTGCATCTGATTTGTTTTGTTTCAAATTCATTGTGGTAATGTCTAGAACCAAAATTAGATAAATGTTGTCTCTGTCCAAATATTTATGGACCTAACTGTACGTATTCCATATATTCAAAGTATATTCATATATATGCATTCACAGTTAGATAGATCTCACTTGCTAAAAATCCTGTGCTCACACATATCTATGCAAAAGCTGATGCCAGCTATAATCAGTCGTTTTAAACGACCCTGGCCTTCATAAGGAACAAGTACAGAGAGTCTTAATAGATATCTATTGTTTTCTTTACTAGTCATGCAAGAAAGCTAGGGCAAAAGAACATAAAACAATAAATCTGCAACTTCAGCCCTTTTATCATAATTATCATACTTACACTAGAACAGCCAATAATCTAGCAGCTTTTAATTGTATGTTAATTGACTAACCAGCCCCTTTTTGTAAACGTATAAAACCTTGAATGAATAATAAACTGGGGTCTTGACGAACTGTTATACTGACACTTCTGTGTGGACAGTCCTCATTTCGTTCTGAGCGCTCAAAAAGGCATTTAATATAAAATAGAGAACAGCACCAGCAAACACATCAGGATAGATTTATCCTAATTAAATTTCCATAACATGTGGAGCATTATATAGGCCCATCATATACTGAAGCATCATATGGGGCCCATTATATATGGAGCATTATATAGGCCCATCATACACTGGAGCATCATCCATGGGGCCCATCATATACTGGAGCATCATATGAGGCCCATCATATATGGAGCATTATATAGGCCCATCATACACTGTAGCATTATCCTTGGGGCCCATCATATACTGGAGCATCATATGGGGCCCATTATATATGGAGCATTATATATGGGGACCATTATATTTGGAGCATTATATGGGGCTCATGATAATCTGGAGCATCATATATGGGGCCCATCATATATTAGAGCATCATATGGGGTTCATTATTTATGGGCATCATATTGGGCCCTTTATATATGGAGCATCATATGGAGCACATATGGGGCCTATTCTGTATGGAGCATTATATGGAGCCCATTCTGTATGGAGCAATATATGGGGCCCATCATATACTGTATGGAGCTTTATATGTGACTCATTATACTATATGAAGCAATATGTGGGGCTCATTATACTCTATGGGGACCGTCCTATACTGTATGGCACATTATATGGGGACCATTATATACTGGAGCATTATGTGGAGCTCATCATATACTGTATGGAACATTATATGGGACCAATTATGTATGGAGCATTATATGGGGCTCATTATTCTGTATGGAGCAATATATAGGGCTCATTATTCTGTATGGAGCAATATATGGGCTCATTATTCTGTATGGAGCATATATGGGGCTCATTATTTCATGTATGATCAAATATAGGGGTATTATTTGTATGGAGCAATTATGGGGGCTCCTTGTTGTATAGTAGACAAATATGGGGTTCTAATATACTGTTAAGAGTTTAAATGGGGCTCATTATTCTGTATGTAGTAAATATCTTTTTATGGGATCATTATTATTCATGAATGCTTTTATGGGAGTGGGCCATTATTCTGTATGGAGCAATATATGGGGCTCATTATTCTGTATGGAGCAATATATGGGGCTCATTATTCTGTATGGAGCATTATATGGGGCTCATTATTCTGTATGGAGCATTATATGGGGCTCATTATTCTGTATGGAGCAATATATAGGGCTCATTATTCTGTATGGAGCAATATATGGGGCTCATTATTCTGTATGGAGCATTATATGGGGCTCATTATTCTGTATAGAGTAATATATGGGGCTCATTATTCTGTATGGAACATTATATGGGGCTCATTATTCTGTATGGAGCAATATATGGGCTCATTATTCTGTATGGAGCAATTATATGGGGCTCATTATTCTGTATAGAGTAATATATGGGGCTCATTATTCTGTATGGAGCAATATATGGGGCTCATTATTCTGTATGGAGCAATATATGGGCTCATTATTCTGTATGGAGCAATATATAGGGCTCATTATTCTGTATGGCGCACTATGTGGTGCCCATAATACTGTATGGAGGACTATACTGTCCGGTTTTTGAGCTATTGTAGAATTTACAATAGATATCACTCATGTAATATAAGAAGTGAAGTATTTGGCATTGTACTATACCCAGGGCCTGTCTGGTCATGGGCCGCCTTGTCTGCTATATTGTTAACAGAATTGGTGTTCTCAAGATACCCATACTGTTAAGAGTTGTAACAGAGCAATCATTAGAAATATTGGTCTTGTAGTAAATCTTGCTTTCCTCCTTCCAGGGTAATATTAGTAATATATCCCATCTAATGCTTGGGGATGGGGACAGCATGGGCCTGTGTGATTTCAAATGCCAGGGCTGAATTTTAGCCCCAGTCCATACCTGACTATACCTATATTTCTCTGCCATATCGGAGCATCATGAATTGTGGTATGTGTTAAAGGGGCCCATTGAGACTCTTTGGCCCGGGGCCCACGAAAACCTGGAGCCAGCCCTGCCCCCCCCCCACAACTTTAGCCTAATAACCCCCAGTTTTCAATGCGTAACTATTATTAGAAAGTTAATTAAGTAATAAGAATTGATGTCGTTGGCAGTGAAATGGGCACTGTAGGTGTTTACTGTCCTCAACTCCCTGCCGACTTTTATTCCTCGTTGACTTGCATTGGGGTCGGTTCGAGTTTCAGTCAGACCTTTGACTTTTTCCGATAGTCGGCAGATTTCGTTCGACTCAACTTTTGGGAAAGTCGGGTGGTCCGAAACCCGACTCGACCCTCCCGGAGGCAAAGTCGCTCATCTCTAGTGACAAACATGCAAAAGAATAGGAAATCAGGAAGGGGGGAAACACTTTCACAGAACTGTATATACACTGCTCAAAAAAATAAGGGGAACACTGAAACAATAGAATATAACTCCAAGTAAATACACTTCTGTGAAATCAAACTGTCCACTTAGGAAGCAACACTGATTGACAATCAATTTCACATGCTGTTGTGCAAATGGAATAGACAACGATGGAAATTATGGCAATTATCAAGACCCCTCAATAAAGGAGTGGTTCTGCAGGTGGGGACCACAGACCACATCTCAGTACCAATGCTTTCTGGCTGATGTTTGGTCACTTTTGAATGTTGGTTGTGCTTTCACACTCGTGGTAGCATGAGATGGACTCTACAACCCACACAAGTGGCTCAGGTAGTGCAGCTCATCCAGGATGGCACATCAATGCAAGCTGTGGCAAGAAGGTTTGCTGTGTCTGTCAGCATAGTATCCAAAGGCTGGAGGCGCTACCAGGAGACAGGCCAGTACACCAGGAGACAAGGAGGGGGCCTCAGGAGGGCAACAACCCAGCAGCAGGACCGCTACCTCCGCCTTTGTGCAAGGAGGAACAGGAGGAGCACTGCATGAGCCCTGCAAAATGACCTCCAGCAGGCCACAAATGTGCATGTGTCTGCACAAACTGTTAGAAACCGACTACAAGAGGATGGTCCGAGGGCCCGACGTCCACAGATGGGGGTTGTGCTCACAGCACAACACCGTGCAGGACACTTGGCATTTGCCACAAAACACCAGGATTGGCAAATTCGCCACTGGCGCCCTGTGCTCTTCACAGATGAATGCCGGTTCACACTGAGCACATGTGACAGACGTGAGTCTGGAGACTCCGTGGAGAGTGATCTGCTGCCTGCAACATCCTTCAGCATGACCGGTTTGGCAGTGGGTCAGTAATGATGTGGGGTGGCATTTCTTTGGAGGGCCATACAGCCCTCCATGTGCTCGCCAGAGGTAGCCTGACTGCCATTAGGTACCGAGATGAGATCCTCCGACCCCTTGCGATGCCATATGCTGGTGAGGTTGGCCCTGGGTTCCTCCTAATGCAGGACAATGCCAGACCTCATGTGGCTGGAGTGTGTCAGCAGTTCCTGCAAGATGAAGTCTTTGAAGCTATGGACTGGTCTGCCCGTTCCCCAGACCTGAATCCGATTGAGCACATCTGGGACATCATGTCTCGCTCCATCCACCAACGTCACGTTGCACCACAGACTGTCCAGGAGTTGGCGGATGCTTTAGTCCAGGTCTGTGAGGAGATCCCTCAGGAGACCAGCCGCCTCATGAGGAGCATGCCCAGGCGTTGTAGGGAGGTCATACAGGCACGTAGAGGCCACACACACTACTGAGCATCATTTTGACTTGTTTTAAGGACATTACATTCCACTTCAATTTTGTGTGTGACTCCAAATCCAGGCCTCCATTGGTTAATAAATTTGATTTCCATTGATGATTTTTGTGTAATTTTGGTGTCAGCACATTCAACTTTGTACACAACAAAGTATTCAATGAGAATATTTCATTCATTCAGATCTAGGATGTGTTATTTGAGTGTTCCCTTTATTTTTTTGAGCAGTGTATATATACCTCAGTAACTTCACTTCCAACTCCACAATAAGCTAAGAAAGATTACTAGCTACCACCAACAATTGTTTTACAGGCTGATTGGACACCTGTTACAGGTAGTGTATGGCTTCGGGGTGCGGTTTACAGAGCAAGAGGAACAGAATGATTATTATAATATTATTTATTATTATAGCACCATTTATGCGATGGCGCTTTACATGTGAATTAAATTTTATATTTAATCCAGAAAGATAGTGTTCATAAAAATATGCAAAAGATTTTTTACAAAGGGGGAAACACAATACAGCATATACAATTACATAAAATAAAAGGATAAGCAAGAAAGTTACTAGACCTGACATCACTGCAATGGCTTCAGATTTATGGAGGGACGAACTTCTAGTGGGATGTGGGTCAAGCCTACACAGCTATATATTCTCTGGCATTGAACACACATCATAATTGGCAATGGGTTCTTATCAGCACAAGTTAAACACACACATCTCTCCTCTGGTGACTCATAGCAGGGTTGGACTTCAGAGAACTATAGGATGTGTTTCAGTCTTAAGAAATTATGAGATTCTCAACTTTTACGAAATCTCCGCTCCTGAAGGTCACAGGCGGCAGATACTGTTGTTATATTCTTTATCTTGATTTTATCTGTTCATAGATAGGAGACATCGATTATTTACAATAAGATATGTTAAAATAGATAACCTGTAATCAGCGGTTGAAAGATGTATCCAAGCAGATTGCGATCATCCAAGAGTTGAAGCAAGTAACTCCAAAGAGGGGTCTTCAGAAGCGGTGCCCCGGCCGTTAGCATACGCTGCCTAGAGAATCCTGGGGAGCTGTCTTCCACGTTGTGAGGTTGAAGAGGCGCTCGCGGTCAGGACCTGAGAGTTCAGAGAGGCGCGGCAGGACCTGCCGTGACTGGATGACGGTACAGGGCTCAGTGTGGACCAAAACTCCAACGCGTTTCGAGAACCGCGGTTCTCTTCATCAGGGATGGTCCTAGTTTCAAAAGAGCCGCTTTATATAGGGGAATGTCATAAAAACGCAAACAGTTCGACTTCACTATTTAACCCTCTGGGTATGAGGGAGTCTAGCTGAAAAATCCACTTGGTCTCAGCGCGGGACATTTTCCTAATGAAATCGCCTTTTCTCCAGTTCTTTTTAACTAATTCCATGGCTATAACTGTTGTGCCATGGATGGAGCTATTATGATGTTCCAGATAATGTTTGGATAGTGGATGTCCTATGAATTTATTTTTAATATTACGCAAATGCTCATTGACTCTGATTTTTAATGGACGCTTGGTTCTACCCACATACAATTTATTACAAGGACACTTAAGGGAGTAAATTACCCCAGGAGTAGTACAAGTAATGGTGTCCCTGATTTTATAAGTAGTGGATCCATATGTAATAGAGTGTTGTTTGAATAAATTTAGAGATTTGCATTTTTTACACGGAAAGAAACCAGATAGATAGGGGGTCAAGGAGGTCATAGGTTTCTTTTTATTGCAATAAGTTGGTAAAGATGGAGCCAATTTATTCCTTAAGTTATTAGCTCTACGGAATATAATTATCTTCCTTGAAAATGTTCCAATGGCGTCCAACGATTCTTCTCAGAATATGGGAGTTAGCATTAAAGCGTGTGATAATAGGAATATCATTCATAATGTCGAGAGCGTTACCTTCCTTATTTTTAGTTGTCAGAAGGTTTTGTCTTGGATTTTTTTGTACATCCTTCTCAGCTTGAGTCAGAAGATTACTATCATACCCCTTGGAAATAAATTTGCTGGTCAGGATAGCCGTTTCTTCAAAGAAGTCAATAGGGCGGGAGCAATTTCTATAGGCTCTAGTGAATTGGCTTTTTGGTATGTTTAATAGCCAACTGGGTAGGTGACAACTGTCCAATGAGATATAATTCCTACAATCTGTAGGTTTCGTGTAGGTTCTAGTTTGAATAGAATCATTCTCTATGAAGATGTTCAAGTCCAGGAAGTTAATCGAGTGCACACTAATAGCTGAAGTAAATTTTAAAAAATATTTATTTTTATTAATGTCAGTTAAAAAATTTGCGAGAGAGTTAAAACCGCCAGACCAAATAAAAATGATGTCATCAATGAAGCGGTGCCAGAGGACCAGGTTTGGGCGCAGCAGGCCTTGGTGGTAAATGGCTGTTTCTTCCCAATGGTCAACATATAAGTTGGCATAGCTGGGCGCAAACCTGGTCCCCATAGCAGTGCCCCATTGCTGGGAGTAGTAGTACTCCTCGAAACGAAAAAAAATTGTGGGTTAAAATGAAACGAATACGGTCAATAATAAAACAGGTTTGGTCAGGTGGGAAAGAATTAAATTTATTCAAAAAATATAAAACCGCGTCACAACCTTATTGATGTTGAATGACCGTATATAGGGATGTAATATCCAGAGTCACTAAAATATCATGTTTCTGCCAATGAATGTTGTTTAAAATTTGTAGAACATGGCTGCTGTCTCTCAGGTAAGAGGGGAGAGATGAGACTATTTTTTGTAAGTGTGTATCCACATATTTTGATAAATTAGCAGTTAGACATTTTATACTGGAAATGATAGGGCGACCAAGGGGGTTTTTGTTATCTTTGTGTATTTTTGGAAGATAATAAAAATAGGGATCTTTGGGTGAGGGATATTAATAAAATTAAATTCATATTTGTTTAAGATGTCGGTCTCATATCCCTTTTTAATCAATGTTTGCATTTCTTTAGTGAATTGAGGGGATGGATCAGGTTTCAATTTCAAATAGTTGTGTCCATCGTTCAATAAGCGTAAAGCTTCTTTCCGGTAGTCCATTGTATTAAGGATGACAATACCCCCCCCCACCTTTGTCAGCCGGACGAATTACCATGTCATTGTTTTCTTGTAGATTTCTCATAGCTAGACGGTCTTGATATTTTAAATTATAACAAAAATTAGAACATCTCTTTTCGCTGATTTGTCTTATTTCTCGAATGACGTTATTCTGAAACGCCTCAAAAGATTCAGAATATTCCTTCTGAGGGTTAAATGCAGATTTATTCCGTAGAGTGGTATGAATATATTGAGTATGAGTGGAGGGTTCAGGGGGTGCGCTTGTACTATTCACTTTTTTAAGAAAATATTTTTTTTAGTGCCAGCTTTCTCATAAAATTTTTAACGCCAATAAAGGCTTCAAATTTATCAAATTTGAGGGTTGGTGCGAACTTGAGGCCTTTATTGAGGAGAGAGACCTCATTGGCGTTAAGAGGGTAATTGCTGAGATTAAAGATTTTTTGTTCACAGTTCACTTGCGTTTGTTTGGCCTTTTTTTTGGCGAGTTTCCCCCCCCCCTGCAGCCCCTCCTATGGGTCTTTTTGGAACTGCCTAAAAAAAGGAATGGTGCTCCTTATGTTGTGAACCTGTTTGGTTCTGTTTGTGGAATTACTAGAAACTGCATTATTGGATGTAATTATATCAGCGCTAGGAGAATTTGTATCTTCTTCCAAAGGACTAAATCTGTTGTGGGTAGTAAGCGGATTAAAATCTGATATGAGGTGTTGAGTTGTCATGAAAAGATGGCCCCATAATGGGGGTATCAGTAATCTCGGATGTTACCTCCTTAGAGATAGACCTTGTGGGAGGCGGATCGCCCTCTGAGTTAGGGTAGACCGAGAATCTATCATCTGAGAACGTTGTAGATGTGGGACTGGCTACCACTTCATCAATAATTTCCAATTGTGATTCCCTGATGGGCGTATCCCCCTTCTCAATATCGGGTATGGCATCTCTGCCAAATTTGCGTCGTTTCCGGTCTATAATATCTCTTTCTTTTGTATGTTGGTGGAAAGTCGTATAATGTCTGGATGGTCTTGATAGGTTTTGACTTCATTAAATAACCGTGAAATGTGTGTTCTAATTTCCAACAGTTGTTCTCTTCTCTTTTCAATGATGAAGAGGACCGTACGTCTAGAAAAGTCCCTAAACATGGCGTCCCATTCAGAGATGGTGGCTGGGTCGTTGTCCAGCAATGTGAAACCATAATTTGCAATCTCCATTTAATTATGTTTTCGAAAATATGACTTTCCTATCTATTTTGTTGACGCAGTTCATAAAAAACCTCACTTCATAATTTCTAAAAAGCAAAGGATTTTACGCATTGGAGCCGATTGGCCTGACATCTGTTAGCCATTAGGACTTTCCTTAATTACCTGTTTCCAAGGAGGTGGCCAGTAACATAGAGGGGGTTATGTGAAGGTGACTGGTTAGAGTGCCAGCTCTTTTCTCCCTTTTCTGGAGATGTCTTAAGGTAAGTTTCCACGGTCTGGAATACATCCGGATCAGCTGCGGATTGAACACTGCGTCCAGATGTTACAGCAGAGTGGAGGGGATCTGAAGAAATCCCGTCTCCACTATGTGTAGTAAAACGCGGGTGACACTCATGAATCCGGACATGGGGCGCGTCCTTATAGAACGCAGCGTGTCTATTTATCTTATGGAGACGCTCATTCTCCGCATGATAAATAATCCGGTCTATGGATACGATGCGGTGACTCCACATGTGTTCAATCACCACTTGCGGAATTACCGCGCGTAGAAAGGGAGCGGGGCTTTGGGTGAAGCTGAGTCTCCGCATGATAAATAATCCAGTGTATGGATACGATGCGGTGACTCCACATGTGTTCAATCACCACTTGCGGAATTACCGCGCGTAGAAAGGGAGCGGGGCTTTGGGTGAAGCTGAGTCTCCGCATGATAAATAATCCAGTGTATGGATACGATGCGGTGACTCCACATGTGTTCAATCATCACTTGCGGAATTACCGCGCGTAGAAAGGGAGCGGGGCTTTGGGTGAAGCTGAGTCTCCGCATGATAAATAATCCAGTGTATGGATACGATGCGGTGACTCCAATGTGTTCAATCACCACTTGCGGAATTACCGCGCGTAGAAAGGGAGCGGGGCTTTGGGTGAAGCTGAGTCTCCGCATGATAAATAATCCAGTGTATGGATACGATGCGGTGATTCCGGATGTGTTCAATCATCACTTGCGGAATTACCGCGCGTAGAAAGGGAGCGGGGCTTTGGGTGAAGCGGAGTCTCCGCATGATGAATAATCCGGTCTATAGATACGATGCGGTGACTCCACATGTGTTCAATCATCACTTGCGGAATTACCGCGTGTAGAAAGGGAGCGGGGCTTTGGGTGAAGCTGAGTCTCCGCATGATAAATAATCCGGTCTATGGATACGATGCGGTGACTCCACATGTGTTCAATCACACTTGCGGAATTACCGCGCGTAGAAAGGGAGCGGGGCTTTGGGTGAAGCTGACTCTCCGCATGATAAATAATCCGGTCTATGGATACGATGCGGTGACTCCACATGTGTTCAATTATCACTTGCGGAATTACCGCACGTAGAAAGGGAGCGGGGCTTTGGGTGAAGCTGAGTCTCCGCATGATGAATAATCCAGTCTATGGATACGATGCGGTGACTCCACATGTGTTCAATCATCACTTGCGGAATTACCGCGTAGAAAGGGGACGGGGCTTTGGGTTAAGCGGAGTCCCGCATGATAAATAATCCAGTGTATGGATACGATGCGGTGACTCCACATGTGTTCAATCATCACTTGCGGAATTACCGCGCGTAGAAAGGGAGCGGGGCTTTGGGTGAAGCTGAGTCTCCGCATGATGAATAATCCGGTCTATGGATACGATGCGGTGACTCCACATGTGTTCAATCATCACTTGCGGAATTACCGCACGTAGAAAGGGACGGGGCTTTGGGTGAAGCTGAGTCTCCGCATGATAAATAATCCGGTCTATGGATACGATGCGGTGACTCCACATGTGTTCAATCATCACTTGCGGAATTACCGCGCGTAGAAAGGGGACGGGGCTTTGGGTGAAGCTGAGTCTCCGCATGATAAATAATCCGGTCTATGGATACGATGCGGTGACTCCACATGTGTTCAATCATCACTTGCGGAATTACCGCGCGTAGAAAGGGGACGGGCTTTGGGTGAAGCGAGTCTCCGCATGATAAATAATCCAGTGTATGGATACGATGCGGTGACTCCACATGTGTTCAATCATCACTTGCGGAATTACCGCGCGTAGAAAGGGAGCGGGGCTTTGGGTGAAGCGGAGTCTCCGCATGATGAATAATCCAGTGTATGGATACGATGCGGTGATTCCGGATGTGTTCAATCATCACTTGCGGAATTACCGCGTGTAGAAAGGGAGCGGGGCTTTGGGTGGAGCTGAGTCTCCGCATGATAAATAATCCAGTTATGGATACGATGCGGTGATTCCGGATGTGTTCAATCATCACTTGCGGAATTACCGCGTGTAGAAAGGGAGCGGGGCTTTGGGTGAAGCGGAGTCTCCGCATGATGAATAATCCGGTCTATGGATACGATGCGGTGACTCCACATGTGTTCAATCATCACTTGCGGAATTACCGCGCGTAGAAAGGGAGCGGGCTTTGGGTGAAGCTGAGTCTCCGCATGATAAATAATCCAGTGTATGGATACGATGCGGTGATTCCGGATGTGTTCAATCATCACTTGCGGAATTACCGCGTGTAGAAAGGGAGCGGGGCTTTGGGTGAAGCGGAGTCTCCGCATGATGAATAATCCGGTCTATGGATACGATGCGGTGACTCCACATGTGTTCAATCATCACTTGCGGAATTACCGCGCGTAGAAAGGGAGCGGGGCTTTGGGTGAAGCTGAGTCTCCGCATGATAAATAATCCGGTCTATGGATACGATGCGGTGACTCCCCATGTGTTCAATCATCACTTGCGGAATTACCGCGCGTAGAAAGAGAGCGGGGCTTTGGGTGAAGCGAGTCTCCGCATGATAAATAATCCGGTCTATGGATACGATGCGGTGACTCCACATGTGTTCAATCATCACTTGCGGAATTACCGCGCGTAGAAAGGGAGCGGGGCTTTGGGTGAAGCTGAGTCTCCGCATGATAAATAATCCAGTGTATGGATACGATGCGGTGATTCCGGATGTGTTCAATCATCACTTGCGGATTCACCGCGCGTAGAAAGGGGATGGGGCTTTGGGTGGAGCTGAGTCTCCGCATGATAAATAATCCGTCTATGGATACGATGCGGTGACTCCACATGTGTTCAATCATCACTTGCGGATTCACCGCGCGTAGAAAGGGAGCGGGGCTTTGGGTGAAGCGGAGTCTCCGCATGATAAATAATCCAGTGTATGGATACGATGCGGTGATTCCGGATGTGTTCAATCATCACTTGCGGAATTACCGCGCGTAGAAAGGGGCGGGGCTTTGGGTGAAGCGGAGTCTCCGCATGATAAATAATCCGGTCTATGGATACGATGCGGTGACTCCACATGTGTTCAATCATCACTTGCGGAATTACCGCGCGTAGAAAGGGGATGGGGCTTTGGGTGGAGCTGAGTCTCCGCATGATAAATAATCCAGTGTATGGATACGATGCGGTGATTCCGGATGTGTTCAATCATCACTTGCGGAATTACCGCGCGTAGAAAGGGAGCGGGGCTTTGGGTGAAGCTGAGTCTCCGCATGATAAATAATCCGGTCTATGGATACGATGCGGTGACTCCACATGTGTTCAATCACCACTTGCGGAATTACCGCGCGTAGAAAGGGAGCGGGGCTTTGGGTGAAGCTGAGTCTCCGCATGATAAATAATCCAGTGTATGGATACGATGCGGTGATTCCGGATGTGTTCAATCATCACTTGCGGAATTACCGCGCGTAGAAAGGGAGCGGGGCTTTGGGTGAAGCTGAGTCTCCGCATGATAAATAATCCGGTCTATGGATACGATGCGGTGACTCCACATGTGTTCAATCACCACTTGCGGAATTACCGCGCGTAGAAAGGGAGCGGGGCTTTGGGTGAAGCTGAGTCTCCGCATGATAAATAATCCGGTCTATGGATACGATGCGGTGACTCCACATGTGTTCAATCACCACTTGCGGAATTACCGCGCGTAGAAAGGGAGCGGGGCTTTGGGTGGAGCTGAGTCTCCGCATGATAAATAATCCAGTGTATGGATACGATGCGGTGATTCCGGATGTGTTCAATAATCACTCGCGGAATTACCGCGTGTAGAAAGGGAGCGGGGCTTTGGGTGAAGCTGAGTCTCCGCATGATAAATAATCCGGTCTATGGATACGATGCGGTGACTCCACATGTGTTCAATCATCACTTGCGGAATTACCGCGCGTAGAAAGGGGACGGGGCTTTGGGTGAAGCGGAGTCTCCACATGATAAATAATCCAGTGTATGGATACGATGCGGTGACTCCACATGTGTTCAATCATCACTTGCGGAATTACCGCGCGTAGAAAGGGAGCGGGGCTTTGGGTGGAGCTGAGTCTCCGCATGATAAATAATCCGGTCTATGGATACGATGCGGTGACTCCACGTGTTCAATCATCACTTGCGGATTCACCGCGCGTAGAAAGGGAGCGGGGCTTTGGGTGAAGCAGAGTCTCCGCATGATGAATAATCCGGTCTATGGATACGATGCGGTGACTCCACATGTGTTCAATCATCACTTGCGGAATTACCGCGCGTAGAAAGGGAGCGGGGCTTTGGGTGAAGCTGAGTCTCCGCATGATAAATAATCCAGTGTATGGATACGATGCGGTGATTCCGGATGTGTTCAATCATCACTTGCGGAATTACCGCGCGTAGAAAGGGAGCGGGGCTTTGGGTGAAGCTGAGTCTCCGCATGATAAATAATCCGGTCTATGGATACGATGCGGTGACTCCAATGTGTTCAATCACCACTTGCGGAATTACCGCGCGTAGAAAGGGAGCGGGGCTTTGGGTGAAGCGGAGTCTCCGCATGATAAATAATCCAGTGTATGGATACGATGCGGTGATTCCGGATGTGTTCAATCATCACTTGCGGAATTACCGCGCGTAGAAAGGGAGCGGGGCTTTGGGTGAAGCTGAGTCTCCGCATGATAAATAATCCGGTCTATGGATACGATGCGGTGACTCCACATGTGTTCAATCACCACTTGCGGAATTACCGCGCGTAGAAAGGGAGCGGGGCTTTGGGTGGAGCTGAGTCTCCGCATGATAAATAATCCAGTGTATGGATACGATGCGGTGATTCCGGATGTGTTCAATCATCACTTGCGGAATTACCGCGCGTAGAAAGGGAGCGGGGCTTTGGGTGGAGCTGAGTCTCCGCATGATAAATAATCCAGTGTATGGATACGATGCGGTGATTCCGGATGTGTTCAATCATCACTTGCGGAATTACCGCGTGTAGAAAGGGAGCGGGGCTTTGGGTGAAGCTGAGTCTCCGCATGATAAATAATCCGGTCTATGGATACGATGCGGTGACTCCACATGTGTTCAATCATCACTTGCGGAATTACCGCGCGTAGAAAGGGGACGGGGCTTTGGTTGAAGCGAGTCTCCGCATGATAAATAATCCAGTGTATGGATACGATGCGGTGACTCCACATGTGTTCAATCATCACTTGCGGAATTACCGCGCGTAGAAAGGGAGCGGGGCTTTGGGTGAAGCTGAGTCTCCGCATGATAAATAATCCGGTCTATGGATACGATGCGGTGACTCCACATGTGTTCAATCATCACTTGCGGATTCACCGCGCGTAGAAAGGGAGCGGGGCTTTGGGTGAAGCAGAGTCTCCGCATGATAAATAATCCAGTGTATGGATACGATGCGGTGATTCCGGATGTGTTCAATCATCACTTGCGGAATTACCGCGCGTAGAAAGGGAGCGGGGCTTTGGGTGAAGCGGAGTCTCCGCATGATGAATAATCCGGTCTATGGATACGATGCGGTGACTCCACATGTGTTCAATCATCACTTGCGGAATTACCGCGCGTAGAAAGGGAGCGGGGCTTTGGGTGAAGCGGAGTCTCCGCATGATAAATAATCCGGTCTATGGATACGATGCGGTGACTCCACATGTGTTCAATCATCACTTGCGGAATTACCGCGCGTAGAAAGGGAGCGGGGCTTTGGGTGAAGCGGAGTCTCCGCATGATAAATAATCCGGTCTATGGATACGATGCGGTGACTCCACATGTGTTCAATCATCACTTGCGGAATTACCGCGCGTAGAAAGGGGACGGGGCTTTGGGTGAAGCGGAGTCTCCGCATGATAAATAATCCGGTCTATGGATACGATGCGGTGACTCCACATGTGTTCAACCACCACTTGCGGAATTACCGCGCGTAGAAAGGGAGCGGGGCTTTGGGTGGAGCTGAGTCTCCGCATGATGAATAATCCAGTATATGGATACGATGCGGTGATTCCGGATGTGTTCAATCATCACTTGCGGAATTACCGCGTGTAGAAAGGGAGCGGGGCTTTGGGTGGAGCGGGGTTTCCGCTGTGTCCAAAACGCCAGCAATCCAGACCGTGGAAACATACCCTAAGGATTTTTAATTCTATCTTTATGACACAGCTATGACATTTTATATATTTAATCCAGACAGATATGCAGTGTTTATAAAAAATATACAAGAGGATACAAAATGGGAACAAACAATACGATATTTAAAATTACATACAATAAAAAGGTCTGTATCTTTTATGCCCATGCTACTATTTTCATGACCTCACAATAAAGTATTTTTGCTTTTCATTCGCTTTGCTCTTTTCCTAAACCTGAGTCTATGAACCTATTGGTTGCGACTGATATGAATGTGAGCGGAGTTTCAGTTTCCTCTCTAGGTTGTCTATTATGTGCAAATATGGCAAATACCTAATCAAATCAGTGGCGTACCGCCAATGGTAGCAGGCCACACGACTGCTGTGGGGCCCCGAGGGGTGAGGGGGCCCGCCGGAGCCAGACTGCAACGGCTGTGCTGTGCAGGGCCGCCATCAGGGCATTACTGCCCTGACTAGCGTATGGGGCCCGATGATCAGAGGGGGCCCGCACTGGACCCCGTCTCTCCTGGTCATCGGACCCCAGCGGCAGGCTTCTGCCAGTGCACAAACTGAACCTGCATCCGAGACGCAAGTTCAGTTAAACTCTATTGCCATGCTGACCCGCACGGCAATAGTTAAAAGCCGCCAGCCAATCGGAGGCTGGCAGCTGATGTCAACGCGCACATCGCCGGCGTATGACATCATTGTCATTCGCCGGAGAGTCCGCACTGAAATGCCTGGGGTGGACGTCGGCGCTGGACCGCAGCCAGGTAAGGAGAAAGTGATTTTTTTTATTTTTATTGAAAGCAGCAAGCCCGGGGCAGGATGGGAGACACAGGGGCAGGATGGGAGACACGGGGGCAGAATGGGAGACACGGGGGCAGGATGGGAGACACGGGGCAGGATGGGAGACACGGGGGCAGGATGGGAGACACGGGGGCAGGATGGGAGACACGGGGGCAGGATGGGAGTGTCACGCTGTCTAATGATATGAATACAATGTCAGTAAACTATTTATACAGGAACCACACTTTATACAACATATAGTTTAGCAACAACAGAATGTAAGTATAAAATAGATTTACCTGACACAATCTCTGCAGAACTTTAGGGTTAATCTTGAGGACTAGATGTGCAGAAACGATATAGTTGATCTCAGGGTTAATCTTGAGGACTTGATGAGCTGTAACAGGAAAGAGGAGCACCGGGGTCTAACCTGACCCTACACTGGGGTCCTAACTAATCCCTTACCTTGGAGGTACTGATAATGGTTCAGAGGTCCAAGTCTCCAGCCTAACCCTGTCTCCTGTCAGACCCTGAACCCTGTAATCAGTCCTAAGAAGGATCCTGATTACCACCAAAGGGATATGGGCTGATCTCCGCTAAATACACAGATTAGACATATAAGACAGACAGGTAAGCACTCACTTGCATACACTGTAATGTAAGGAGTACAGTTCATATAGTGTCTTGTGCTTGGGTGCGATGAAAACACAGGAGTCACAGGTTTGATATAGAAGGTCTTGTATTACTTCATACAAGTGGCAATAATAGTCACACAGTTTGCAGATACAAAAGCAGGAGACACAGCAGGCCAGAGTAACTTAAGCTCAGCAATCACTCTCCACAACAGGTTCAGGATCTCTTCTCTGTTACCGTAAGTCCATGCAAACGTGGATTTATCAAATAGCAAGGTTCCAAAGTCCACGAGTGTTCCAAAGTTCCACAATAGGAAATAACTGGAGTACAAGGTCCAAGGCTTCCAGGAGTCAGGTCACAGGTTCACTGCAAGCTTGATTCTGAAGCACTGATTGCTCAGCTGTGGCTGCTTAAGAAGCAAGAGGAGAGAATCAGGGCGGGAACATGCAAGCTGGAAACTCCATATTGACTGAGGGCAAGATAGCTGCAGCAAGACAGAAAGTAAAATGGCTGACGGAAAAACTGAGTTTCAGGAACATGTACACAGAACCTTACATTACTCCCCCTTAGGGACAGCCTCCGGATGACCTCAGACCAGGCTTGTGTGGGTACCTCTGATGAAACTGACGGAGCAAGCGAGGAGCATTAACGTTATTGACTGGTTCCCATGAGTTGTCCTCCACTGGGTAGCCCTGCCATTTAATCAGATATTGTAACTGATTTCTATACAACCTGGAATCTAGAATCCTTTCCACCACAAATTCTTCCTGACCATCGACCAGCACTGGGTCAGGGCAAGGAGAAGAACGTCCAGGAAACGTATTGGGTGTCGCAGCCTTTAGTAGGGATACATGAAAGACAGGGTGGATTCTCATAGTTCTGGGCAGTTGAAGACGACAAGCGACAGCACTTATAATTTTACTGATTTTATAAGGTCCAATGTACTTATGTCCCAACTTAGATGATGGAATTCTTAACTTAAGATTTCTGGTTGACAGCCAGACCAGGTCTCCTACCTTGAAAGCTGGTGCAGGTTTACGAAATTTATCTGCGGCTTTCTTGTACCTTTCCTGAGCCAATTCCAGATTTCCCTTTAGAAGATCCATATTCTTTTGTAAAGACGTGATTCTTTCGGCCACTGCTGGTAAAGGCGTTTCTATGGGAAATCGAGGAAGAATATTAGGATGATAACCTAAATTGGAGTAAAAAGGAGACTGCTTAGTGGAGGCGCTCTGAGAGTTGTTATAAGAGAACTCAGCCAGTGGAAGTAGATCCACCCAATCATCCTGTAGGTGGCAGATAAAGCAGCGAAGATACTGCTCCAGGGTCTGATTGGTTCGTTCTGTCTGTCCATTAGTCTGAGGATGAAAAGCAGAAGAAAGGTTTACTTTAATGTCCAATGTTGCACAGAAATTTTGCCAAAACCTTGAAGTGAATTGCACCCCTCGATCCGAAATAACCTCATCTGGTACTCCATGTAAGCGAAACACATTTTTAATCATCAAATCTGATGTCTGTCTTGCAGTGGGTAAGCCGACACAAGGGATAAAATGAGCTGCTTTTGTTAAACGATCAACCACCACTAGAATGGTGTTCTTCCCTTGAGAGGTTGGTAACTCCACAATGAAGTCCATAGAAATGGATCCCCACGGGCGGGACGGGGTGGGAAGAGGCTGTAACAGACCAGTTGGTGAGGAGCGAGGTGTTTTGCATCTTGCACAGACTTCACATGAAGTGACATAGTTTAAAACATCCTTCCTGCAAGTGGGCCACCAAAAGAAACGATTAAGAAAGTCCTGTGTCTTTAGAATTCCTCTATGCCCGGCTATCTTGGAATCGTGGATGAGTTGCAATACTCTCAATCTGACTGTTTCAGGAATATACAGACGTTGTCCCTGAATCCACACACCATTCTTAAAGACAAGACTTACGTCCCTTGGGGGTTGTGCCAAAAAGGAATCCGCATGGTATGCTTCCTTGATGTCCTTAAGTAGGTCTTGATTATGAATCACTCCCAGGAATCTAGAGTCAGGAAGAATAGTCTTAGGAGGAGTAAGTGGACGTGTCTCTGCTGAATAAATCCTAGAGAGTGCATCAACCTTTCCATTGCGCGATCCTGGTCTATAAGAAATGATAAAATTAAATTGGTTTAAGAAAAGATTCCAGCGAGCCTGGCGAGGAGTCAGGCACTTAGCCAACCTGATAAATTCAAGGTTACGATGGTCTGTCAGGACGACTATTTGCTGTGCAGCTCCTGAAGAAGGTGTCTCCATTCTTTGAAGGCGGCAATAATGGCCAACAACTCTCTATTGCCCACATCGTAGTTCCTCTCAGCCGAAGACAACTGCTGGGAAAAGAAGGCACAGGGATGCAAGACATTCTTCTCACCTGTTCTCTGAGAGAGTATAGCTCCAACGGCACAGTCTGAAGCATCCACCTCTATTATGAAGGCAAGTTCGGGGTTGGGATGTACTAAGATAGGTGCGGTGGTAAATTTATCTTTTAGATGGGAAAATGCTTCCTGGGCTTGGGGAGTCCAGGAGAACCTAGACTCTTTCCGGGTAAGTTGGGTGATAGGTGACACTACCTCAGAGAAATTCCTAATGAAACGTCTATAGAAGTTGGCAAACCCGATGAAGCGCTGCACCTCCTTCACATTTCTAGGACTTTGTCAATCCTTGATGGCTTGGGTCTTGCTTCCATCCATACTAATTCCTTGTGTAGACAGTACATACCCCAGAAATTGAATTTCGGTCCTATGGAATTCACACTTTTCAAGTTTGATGTAAAGATGATTTTGTCTTAGACGTTCCAAGACCATTCTCACATGTCCATGATGTTCCTCTGTGGAGTTAGAAAAAATTAGAATATCATCCAAATAAATCACCACGAATGTATCTAGGAGATCCCTGAAGATGTCATTCACCAAGTGTTGGAAAGTGGCTGGGGCGGTACTCAGACCAAAAGGCATAACTAGATATTCAAAGTGTCCATAGCGTGACCTGAATGCAGTCTTCCATTCATCCCCAGGTCTAATACGGACTAAGTTATAGGCCCCACGGAGATCTAGTTTAGAGAAAATTTTGGCATGTCGCACTCTCTCCAATAACTCAGGGATTAAAGGCAATGGATAACGGTTTCTAATAGTAACCTTATTGAGTTCCCTATAGTCTACGCAGGGTCTCAGAGATCCATCTTTCTTCTTTACAAAGAAGATGGGTGCACCTGCAGGAGATGAAGAGGGGCGTATGAAGCCTTGGCTAGATTTTCGTCTATGTAATCCTTTAAAGCCTTTAGCTCGGGCCCCGCCAGGGGGTAGATCTTACCAAAAGGTATCTCTGCTCCAGGCAATAATTCAATTGGACAATCATATGGACGGTGAGGAGGAAGCTGGTCAGCGTTCTTCTTGTCACATAAATCCACATAGTCCTGGTATACAGCTGGTAGTTCAGGGACTGACATGGTTCCTTTAGGAACAGAGCAAGCTGAAACTTTTGGACTCATCTGTTTCTCTGGAAAGTGTAATTCCTTGGTCTCCCAGTTAATGGTAGGATTCTGAGCCTGCAGCCATGGTAGCCCTAGAATAATGGGAAAGTGGGGAGAAGAGATAAGCATAAAGGACAGTTTCTCTTGATGATCTTTACCATAAGAACCCTCAAAGGCTCTGTTTCCTGATCCACTGGTCCAGAGGTCAGCAGGGAGCCATCCACAGTTTCCATCTGTACTGGAGTAGCCTTCTTCACTGAACGTATCCCCTGTTTCAGAGCAAAGGAGACATCCATAAAATTTCCACTTGCCCCTGAGTCGATCATAGCAGAGCTAGACACCCAAGCTGAGTCAACCCAGAGTTTGATGGAAAGAAAGCAATGAGAATTGTTTTTCTTACAACTCAGCTGGGACACCGCTGAGGAAACTTGAAAAATTGCAGCGTTTACACAGTCAACGTCCTCAGAAGTAACGGAGTTTAAGTCCGAGAAATCAAGATCTGTTGCTGCAGATCTCTCTGGAGCCTGAGGCTCGGACCTGACAGATCCCCTCTCGCAACACTCACAGTGAATGAGTGCTGCAGTAGTCTTACGAGAACGGCTGGGGCAGTTTATAATGAAGTGCCCTGACTTACCACAATAGAAACATAGATTCTCCTTAAAACGATGTTCCTTGCGTGCATCACTAACCCGTCGTTGTAAAGAGTCTACCTGCATGGGTTCAGGTTCAGGTTCCCGTGTGATCCTACTCAAAGGTTCCTTAGCTGGAGAGGAAGGTAGGAAAAGGTTAGTGCAATTGCTTTCGAACCATCTCTCTTGCCTGCGTTCAGTCAGACGAGTATCAATACGGATGCAGTAGTTAATAAAGTCACCTAACGCAGTGGGAGGGTCGGCACGAGCAAGTTCATCCTTAATCAGTGGAGATAACCCTTTTGAAAAATAGATTTTTTGGCGGAACTGTCCCAGGTGGTATCAAGGGCCCATCTCCTGAAATCCAAGGCATATTCAGCTACCGAGTGCTTACCTTGGCGTAAAGCTAACATGGCTGCTTCAGCTGTTGCACCTCGATTGGGGTCATCAAACACCTGCCCCATGGCTGAAATGAAAGCATCCAGATGATCCAAACATTCATCCTCAGTCTCAATCAGAGGGTTTTCCCACATCAAAGCCTTGTTGGTAAGCAACATAATTATAGTAAGCACTTTAGATCGTTCAGTGGGAAATTGTGAAGCATGTGCAGAAAAAAAAAAATTGCATTGATTAATAAATCCCCTGAATTTCTCACGTTCACCGCCAAAACGAAAAGGGGGCAACTTGGGAATCCCAGAACTCGGGGCTACGGCAGGAGCCTGGACTCGCTCCTCTAGAACTTCAATCCTGGCTCGCAAATCCTGGGCAGTCTGTCCAAACACTTGCAAATTGTGATTAGTGAGGTCCTGTAGGTTTGTAAAACGGGTTTTATAGTCTGCAATCTGCAAGGATATTATCAGTCACTCCGCAAAGTTCCTTTATGCGGCTCCATTTCAGATTTTTAAGACAGGAGTACTGGAGAAGAGAAAGGAAAAAAAAAAAAAATAGTGTTTACCTGTGTAACACTGCAGAGAGAAAAAAAAATTAGGAACGCTCACCTGGAATGGTTGTGAGAAGTCACAACCACTATCATCACAGAAAGTTCAACGGACATTGATATCCACAGTTACAGCAGACACAAAGAGGAAAGAAAAAAAAAAAAAACAATAGTGTTTACCTGTGGTAACACTGCAGAAAAAAAAAACTTAAGGGAATTGCTCACCTGGAATGGTTGTGAGAAGTCACAACCACTGTCATCACAGAAAGTACAACCGGACGTCTGATATCCACAGTTACAGCAGACACAGCCTTTCCAGACCCAGCAGACACTAACGTTTGGCTTCAGAATCTTGTAATGTAAGGAGTACAGTTCATATAGTGTCTTGTGCTTGGGTGCGATGAAAACACAGGAGTCACAGGTTTGATATAGAAGGTCTTGTATTACTTCATACAAGTGGCAATAATAGTCACACAGTTTGCAGATACAAAAGCAGGAGACACAGCAGGCCAGAGTAATCTAAGCTCAGCAATCACTCTCCACAACAGGTTCAGGATCTCTTCTCTGTTACCGTAAGTCCATGCAAACGTG
This sequence comes from Oophaga sylvatica, assembly GCA_033576555.1. Taxonomy (NCBI): domain Eukaryota; kingdom Metazoa; phylum Chordata; class Amphibia; order Anura; family Dendrobatidae; genus Oophaga; species Oophaga sylvatica. Next base: position 98,474 of record JARQOD010000318.1, read on the forward strand.
GATTTATCAAATAGCAAGGTTCCAAAGTCCACGAGTGTTCCAAAGTTCCACAATAGGAAATAACTGGAGTACAAGGTCCAAGGCTTCCAGGAGTCAGGTCACAGGTTCACTGCAAGCTTGATTCTGAAGCACTGATTGCTCAGCTGTGGCTGCTTAAGAAGCAAGAGGAGAGAATCAGGGCGGGAACATGCAAGCTGGAAACTCCATATTGACTGAGGGCAAGATAGCTGCAGCAAGACAGAAA
>JARQOD010000318.1:98817-168749 GCA_033576555.1 Oophaga sylvatica
CATTCTTAAAGACAAGACTTACGTCCCTTGGGGGTTGTGCCAAAAAGGAATCCGCATGGTATGCTTCCTTGATGTCCTTAAGTAGGTCTTGATTATGAATCACTCCCAGGAATCTAGAGTCAGGAAGAATAGTCTTAGGAGGAGTAAGTGGACGTGTCTCTGCTGAATAAATCCTAGAGAGTGCATCAGCCTTTCCATTGCGCGATCCTGGTCTATAAGAAATGATAAAATTAAATTGGTTTAAGAAAAGATTCCAGCGAGCCTGGCGAGGAGTCAGGCACTTAGCCAACCTGATAAATTCAAGGTTACGATGGTCTGTCAGGACGACTATTTGCTGTGCAGCTCCCTGAAGAAGGTGTCTCCATTCTTTGAAGGCGGCAATAATGGCCAACAACTCTCTATTGCCCACATCGTAGTTCCTCTCAGCCGAAGACAACTGCTGGGAAAAGAAGGCACAGGGATGCAAGACATTCTTCTCACCTGTTCTCTGAGAGAGTATAGCTCCAACGGCACAGTCTGAAGCATCCACCTCTATTATGAAGGCAAGTTCGGGGTTGGGATGTACTAAGATAGGTGCGGTGGTAAATTTATCTTTAGACGGGAAAATGCTTCCTGGGCTTGGGAGTCCAGGAGAACCTAGACTCTTTCCGGGTAAGTTGGGTGATAGGTGACACTACCTCAGAGAAATTCCTAATGAAACTTCTATAGAAGTTGGCAAACCCGATGAAGCGCTGCACCTCCTTCACATTTCTAGGACTTTGTCAATCCTTGATGGCTTGGGTCTTGCTTCCATCCATACTAATTCCTTGTGTAGACAGTACATACCCCAGAAATTGAATTTCGGTCCTATGGAATTCACACTTTTCAAGTTTGATGTAAAGATGATTTTGCTTAGACGTTCCAAGACCATTCTCACATGTCCATGATGTTCCTCTGTGGAGTTAGAAAAAATTAGAATATCATCCAAATAAATCACCACGAATGTATCTAGGAGATCCCTGAAGATGTCATTCACCAAGTGTTGGAAAGTGGCTGGGCGGTACTCAGACCAAAAGGCATAACTAGATATTCAAAGTGTCCATAGCGTGACCTGAATGCAGTCTTCCATTCATCCCCAGGTCTAATACAGACTAAGTTATAGGCCCCACGGAGATCTAGTTTAGAGAAAATTTTGGCATGTCGCACTCTCTCCAATAACTCAGGGATTAAAGGCAATGGATAACGGTTTCTAATAGTAACCTTATTGAGTTCCCTATAGTCTACGCAGGGTCTCAGAGATCCATCTTTCTTCTTTACAAAGAAGATGGGTGCACCTGCAGGAGATGAAGAGGGGCGTATGAAGCTCTGGCTAGATTTTCGTCTATGTAATCCTTTAAAGCCTTTAGCTCGGGCCCCGCCAGGGGTAGATCTTACCAAAAGGTATCTCTGCTCCAGGCAATAATTCAATTGGACAATCATATGGACGGTGAGGAGGAAGCTGGTCAGCGTTCTTCTTGTCACATAAATCCACATAGTCCTGGTATACAGCTGGTAGTTCAGGGACTGACATGGTTCCTTTAGGAACAGAGCAAGCTGAAACTTTTGGACTCATCTGTTTCTCTGGAAAGTGTAATTCCTTGGTCTCCCAGTTAATGGTAGGATTCTGAGCCTGCAGCCATGGTAGCCCTAGAATAATGGGAAAGTGGGGAGAAGAGATAAGCATAAAGGACAGTTTCTCTTGATGATCTTTACCCATAAGAACCCTCAAAGGCTCTGTTTCCTGATCCACTGGTCCAGAGGTCAGCAGGGAGCCATCCACAGTTTCCATCTGTACTGGAGTAGCCTTCTTCACTGAACGTATCCCCTGTTTCAGAGCAAAGGAGACATCCATAAAATTTCCACTTGCCCCTGAGTCGATCATAGCAGAGCTAGACACCCAAGCTGAGTCAACCCAGAGTTTGATGGAAAGAAAGCAATGAGAATTGTTTTTCTTACAACTCAGCTGGGACAACCGCTGAGGAAACTTGAAAAATTGCAGCGTTTACACAGTTAACGTCCTCAGAAGTAACGGAGTTTAAGTCCGAGAAATCAAGATCTGTTGCTGCAGATCTCTCTGGAGCCTGAGCTCGGACCTGACAGATCCCCTCTCGCAACACTCACAGTGAATGAGTGCTGCAGTAGTCTTACGAGAACGGCTGGGGCAGTTTATAATGAAGTGCCCTGACTTACCACAATAGAAACATAGATTCTCCTTAAAACGATGTTCCTTGCGTGCATCACTAACCCGTCGTTGTAAAGAGTCTACCTGCATGGGTTCAGGTTCAGGTTCCCGTGTGATCCTACTCAAAGGTTCCTTAGCTGGAGAGGAAGGTAGGAAAAGGTTAGTGCGATTGCTTTCGAACCATCTCTCTTGCCTGCGTTCAGTCAGACGAGTATCAATACGGATGCAGTAGTTAATAAAGTCACCTAACGCAGTGGGAGGGTCGGCACGAGCAAGTTCATCCTTAATTAGTGGAGATAACCCTTTTCGAAAAATAGATTTTTTGGCGGAACTGTCCCAGGTGGTATCAAGGGCCCATCTCCTGAAATCCAAGGCATATTCAGCTACCGAGTGCTTACCTTGGCGTAAAGCTAACATGGCTGCTTCAGCTGTTGCACCTCGATTGGGGTCATCAAACACCTGCCCCATGGCTGAAATGAAAGCATCCAGATGATCCAAACATTCATCCTCAGTCTCAATCAGAGGGTTTGCCCACATCAAAGCCTTGTTGGTAAGCAACATAATTATAGTAAGCACTTTAGATCGTTCAGTGGGAAATTGTGAAGCATGTGCAGAAAAAAAAAGATTGCATTGATTAATAAATCCCCTGAATTTCTCACGTTCACCGCCAAAACGAAAAGGGGGCAACTTGGGAATCCCAGAACTCGGGGCTACGGCAGGAGCCTGGACTCGCTCCTCTAGAACTTCAATCCTGGCTCGCAAATCCTGGGCAGTCTGTCCAAACACTTGCAAATTGTGATTAGTGAGGTCCTGTAGGTTTGTAAAACGGGTTTTTATAGTCTGCAAATCTGCAAGGATATTATCAGTCACTCCGCAAAGTTCCTTTATGCGGGCCTCCATTTTCCAGATCTTTTAAGACAGGAGTACTGGAAGGAGAGGAGAGGAAAAAAAAAAAAAAACAATAGTGTTTACCTGTGGTAACACTGCAGAGAGAAAAAAAAATTAAGGGAACTGCTCACCTGGAATGGTTGTGAGAAGTCACAACCACTGTCATCACAGAAAGTACAACCGGACGTCTGATATCCACAGTTACAGCAGACACAGCCTTTCCAGACCCAGCAGACACTAACGTTTGGCTTCACAATCTTGTAATGTAAGGAGTACAGTTCATATAGTGTCTTGTGCTTGGGTGCGATGAAAACACAGGAGTCACAGGTTTGATATAGAAGGTCTTGTATTACTTCATACAAGTGGCAATAATAGTCACACAGTTTGCAGATACAAAAGCAGGAGACACAGCAGGCCAGAGTAATCTAAGCTCAGCAATCACTCTCCACAACAGGTTCAGGATCTCTTCTCTGTTACCGTAAGTCCATGCAAACGTGGATTTATCAAATAGCAAGGTTCCAAAGTCCACGAGTGTTCCAAAGTTCCACAATAGGAAATAACTGGAGTACAAGGTCCAAGGCTTCCAGGAGTCAGGTCACAGGTTCACTGCAAGCTTGATTCTGAAGCACTGATTGCTCAGCTGTGGCTGCTTAAGAAGCAAGAGGAGAGAATCAGGGCGGGAACATGCAAGCTGGAAACTCCATATTGACTGAGGGCAAGATAGCTGCAGCAAGACAGAAAGTAAAATGGCTGACGGAAAAACTGAGTTTCAGGAACATGTACACAGAACCTTACATACACACTCAAACACCGAAGGAACATAAATGGTCTGGGAAATAAACTCTAAGCAAGTTGAGCTTAAAACAACTAAGGAGCTCTCAACTTAAGTCTATACAGATTCATTCCTATCTGTGGTCTGCATGAAAGATTTCACTGGCAACTCCCAAAGCAGACAACCAGGAATTTAAAGGAAACCAATCAACAAATAATTAATTGCAGCCGGGAGAAACTGCACCCAGTCCCAGCACCGAGCACAGACAGAATTAACTCCCAAGCTGCCAAACACAAAGAAACAGAAACTCAGCTGTGAGAAGTCAAAATGTGCAACCGCGACGATCTTCGTGGCAATGCACACATGACAGTACCCCCCCTTCTACGAGGGGCCTCCGGACCCTCAGGGCCAGGCCTGCCCGGGTGAGTTCTGTGGAAGGTCCGAACCAAACGATCTGCGTTAACATCAGACGCAGGGACCCACTTCCTCTCCTCCGGACCATACCCCTTCCAATGCACCAAGTACTGAAGGGACCGGCGATTCCGACGAGAGTCAATGATTTTTGATACTTGAAATTCCAAATTACCATTGACCAACACTGGAGGAGGAGGTAGAGGTGACGGTATGACTGGTGCCACATACCTTTTAAGTAATGACTTGTGGAACACATTATGAATTTTAAACGTAGAAGGAAGTTCCAGACGAAATGCCACAGGATTAATTATGGAACTGATCCTGTACGGCCCGATGAATCTGGGACCCAGTTTCCAGGAGGGCACTTTAAGTTTTATATTCCTGGTAGACAACCATACCAGATCGTTCACATTCAGATCTGGACCAGAAACTCTCCTCCTATCAGCCATACGTTTGTAACGGTTCCCCATCGTACTCAAATTATTAAATACACCTCGCCACACAGAAGCAAGTGACGACGAGAAACGCTCCTCCTCAGGAACCCCAGAAGGACCCCCCCCATTGAAAGTACAAAACTGGGGATGAAAACCATATGCCCCAAAAAACGGGGACTTACCAGTGGACTCGCTCCGTCTGTTGTTAAGAGCGAACTCTGCCAGAGGCAAGAAAGAAGACCAGTCCTCCTGGTTCTCCGATACAAAACACCGGAGATATGTCTCTAAACTCTGATTCAGACGCTCTGTCTGACCATTGGTCTGTGGATGAAAAGCCGAGGAAAACGACAATTGCATCCCCCGACGTAAACAAAATGTCCTCCAAAATTTGGACACAAACTGAGACCCCCTATCTGACACCACATCAGAAGGCAACCCATGAAGTCTAACGATCTCCCTAATGAACACCTGCGCCAGAGTTTTAGCATTAGGGAGTGCAGGAAGAGCAACGAAATGTGCCATCTTACTGAACCTGTCAACAACCACCAGTATGACAGTATTCCCTGACGACGGAGGAAGGTCCGTAATGAAGTCCATAGATAAATGAGTCCATGGACGCTCCGGAAGTTTCAAGGGTAAAAGGGTCCCAGACGGACGGGTATGAGGAGTTTTAGAGCGAGCACACACCCCACATGACGCGACAAAAGTTATAACATCTTTATTAGCGTTAGGCCACCAAAATCGGCGGGAAAGGAGATCTAAAGTAGCCTTACTCCCTGGATGTCCTGCTAAAGCAGAATTATGATGTGCCTCAATAACCTTTTGTCTCAACTGATTCGGGACAAACAGTCTCCCTGGAGGTCCTGCAGGGGCGTCCCCCTGAGCCTCTAACACCTCCTCCTCAAGCTCAGAAAATACAGCCGACACTACCACCCCCTCCTGAAGGATAGGAATCGGATCGTCCGTTTTCCCGGCCCCTGGGAAACTGCGAGACAAGGCATCAGCCTTTATATTCTTAGACCCCGGGCGATAAGTGACGACAAAATTAAACCTGGTAAAAAACAACGACCATCGAGCTTGTCTGGAATTCAGACGCTTAGCGGATTCTAAATACAGCAGGTTCTTGTGATCAGTAATAACGGTGACCGGGTGGACTGCCCCCTCCAAAAAGTGACGCCATTCTTCAAAAGCCAATTTAATGGCCAAAAGTTCCCTATTGCCGATATCATAATTCCTTTCGGCGGACGACAATTTCTTAGAAAAGAAAGCGCACGGATGCCATTTACCAGGGGACGGACCCTGGGACAATATAGCACCCACCCCTACGTCAGACGCATCCACCTCCACAATGAACGGCTGAGATGCATCTGGTTGGATGAGAACGGGTGCCGAAGCAAAACATTTCTTCAAAGAGGAAAAGGCTTGGCAAGCTTTGTCCGACCATTTAGAAAAATCCGTCCCTTTTCTTGTCATGTCAGTGAGAGGTTTGACAACAGATGAGAAATTACAAATAAATTTCCGGTAGTAGTTAGCAAACCCCAAAAAACGCTGCAGAGCCTTAAGATCCCCTGGCTGATCCCATTCAAGCACTGCTCTCACCTTTTCAGGGTCCATCCGGAAACCGGAGGCTGACACCAAAAAACCCAAAAACTGAAGTTCCTGTACGGCAAAAACACACTTCTCCAGTTTGGCGTATAGTTTATTGTCTCGCAAGATCTGCAACACCTGTCTCACATGCTCCTGGTGAGACACAAGATCTGGCGTGTAAATTAAAATGTCGTCCAAATATACGACCACAAACACCCCACAAGATGACGAAAAATGTCATTAACAAAATGTTGGAATACTGCTGGAGCAGTAGTCAGACCAAAAGGCATGACCAGGTTTTCATAATGTCCCTCCGGCGTGTTGAACGCCGTTTTCCACTCATCTCCCTCTTTTATCCTAATCAGATTATACGCCCCCCTGAGATCCAATTTAGAGAACCATTTGGCGCCAACAATCTGATTGAATAGATCAGGAATCAGAGGGAGTGGATACGGATCTCGAACAGTAATCCGATTAAGTTCGCGGAAATCCAAGCAAGGGCGTAGGCCTCCATCTTTTTTCTTCACAAAGAAGAACCCCGCGGCTACTGGGAAGATGAAGGTCTAATATGCCCTTTGGCCAGACTTTCCGAAATATAATCTTTCATAGCCTGCCTCTCAGGACCAGAAAGGTTATATAACCTAGCTTTAGGTAACTTAGCATCAGGAAGTAAATTAATAGAGCAGTCATAAACGCGATGAGGAGGCAACTCCTGACACCCCTCCTCAGAGAAACACATCCCCAAAGTCCTCCAAAAAAGGAGGCAAAGTACTAGGCACGACCGCACTGATGACTGTGTTCATGCAGTTGCTTTTGCAAAACTCACCCCATTGGCTTATCTCTCTGGACTGCCAATTAATCACAGGGTTATGTTTAACCAGCCAAGGAAGTCCCAACACAATGGGAGTAGGTAGACCCTCCAACACATAACAAGATAATTGTTCCCTATGTATTGCCCCTACCTGAAGGTCAATGTTATGAACCTCATGAACAAAGCTACCTTGGCCGAGAGGCCTGGCGTCGATGGAGAAAATAGGGATCGGTTTGACCAATACACTCAGATGCATACCTTGAGCCTGAGCAAACTGAGCGTCAACCAGATTAGCCCCAGAACCACTATCCAGAAGAACAGACAATCTCTTCACTCTAGTACCAACCCCCACCTCCACTGGTACAAGGAACTGAGAAGAACCGGCGGATGAAATACATACTCCCAGGTTGTCGTCCACCACACAACCTGGGATTAGCAGTTTTCCGGCGACTTTTTACTTAACAAGACACGGGATGGACATTCTCCAACAAAATGTCCCTCTTTCCCGCAGAAAAAACACCTTCTAGTCCTGCGGCGTGCCGCCAATCCCCTACTACGAAAAGATGTCCCTCCCAACTGCATAGGCTCATCCGAACAGACAAGGGGAACCTCAACATAAGGGACTTTAGTGGTAGGTGGAGAAACAACAGGGAGTGGGGTTACCTCACCCCTCTCCCGAAGCCGTCTATCAGTACGGATAGCTAGGGCCATAGCAGCCTCCAGAGAAGGAGGAGACTCATACTGGGCCAAAACGTCTTTTAATTTGTCAGAAAGCCCATGACAAAACTGACTCCTAAGAGCTGGGTCATTCCATTGAGTATCTGTGGCCCATCTACGAAACTCAGAAGCAAATTCCTCCGCCGGACGATCTCCCTGCTGTAAACTTACGTAATTTGGTCTCAGCAAGAGAGACCCGATCTGGGTCATCATATACCAATCCCAGAGCAGTAAAAAATTGATCTACAGACTGTAGAGCCGGGGAACCCGGAGGAAGGGAAAATGCCCAGGATTGAGGGTCCCCTTGAAGAAGTGAGATAACAATTGCCACTCTCTGCTCATCACTCCCTGATGATCGCGGCCGAAGCCGAAAATACAATTTACATGCCTCCCGGAAAGTAAAAAATTTGTCTCGCCCACCAGTGAACCTATCTGGAAGAGCTACTTTAGGTTCAACTCTGGTTTGCTCCAGGGGAGACAAAACTTTGGACTTAATGTCCGTCAGCTCCATGGATAATCCCTGCAACTGCAGAGCCAGCTGGGCTACTGGATCCATGGTAACTAGAGATAATTTTTTACGGCCAGTGAAAATGTCACGCTGTCTAATGATATGAATACAATGTCAGTAAACTATTTATACAGGAACCACACTCTATACAACATATAGTTTAGCAACAACAGAATGTAAGTATAAAATAGATTTACCTGACACAATCTCTGCAGAACTTTAGGGTTAATCTTGAGGACTAGATGTGCAGGAACGATATAGTTGATCTCAGGGTTAATCTTGAGGACTTGATGAGCTGTAACAGGAAAGAGGAGGACAGGGGTCTAACCTGACCCTAAACTGGGGTCCTAACTAAACCCTCACCTTGGAGGTACTGATAATGGTTCAGAGGTCCAAGTCTCCAACCTAACCCTGTCTCCTGTCAGACCCTGAACCCTGTAATCAGTCCTAAGAAGGATCCTGATTACCACCAAAGGGATATGGGCTGATCTCAGCTAAATACACAGATTAGACATATAAGACAGACAGGTTAGCACTCACTTGCATACACACTCAAACACCGAAGGAACATAAATGGTCTGGGAAATAAACTCTAAGCAAGTTAAGCTTAAAACAACTAAGGAGCTCTCAACTAGAGTCTATACAGATTCATTCCTATCTGTGGTCTGCATGAAAGATTTCACTGGCAACTCCCAAAGCAGACAACCAGGAATTTAAAGGAAACCAATCAACAAATAATCAATTGCAGCCGGGAGAAACTGCACCCAGTCCCAGCACCGAGCACAGACAGAATTAACTCCCAAGCTGCCAAACACAAAGAAACAGAAACTCAGCTGTGAGAAGTCAAAATGTGCAACCGCGACGATCTTCGTGGCAATGCACACATGACAGGGAGACACGGGGGCAGGATGGGAGACAGGGGGGCAGGATGGGAGACAGGGGGGCAGGATGGGAGACACGGGGGCAGGATGGAGACACAGGGGGCAGGATGGAGACACAGGGGTCAGGATGGAGACACGGGGGTCAGGATGTAAACACATGGGGCAGGATGGAGATATGGGGCAGAATGTAGACACGGTGGGGTGGTCCAGGATTTGTGAGCGTGAAGGAGAGAATGTTGTGGTGAGAGAGTGGAAGCGGTGAGTTATTTAGGTGGGAGATTGAACAGAGGCGGACAAAGACCAGGTCAAGGGTGTTACCATCCTTGTGTGTCTCAGAGGTTGAAAGCTGTGAGAGGCCTAGAGAAGTGGTTAGTGATAGAAGCTGAGATGCAGATGTGGAAGTAGGGCTGTTAATGGGGATGTTGAAGTCTCCAAGGATAAGGGTTGGTAGTTCTGAGGACATGAAGTGCGGCAGCCAGGATGAGAAGTGGTCAAGGAACTGGGTGGGCGAGCCTGGGGGCCGATATATGACCGCTACTCTGAGGGAGAGGGGACGGAAGAGCCTGATGGTGTGGACCTCAAAAGAAGGGAATGAGAGTGATGGAATTGGGGGATGACCTGGAAAGTGCATTGTGGGAACAGGAGTATGCCAACTCCACCACCATGTCTGTTTGTGGGTCTCAGGGAATGGGAGAACTGTAAGCCACCATAGGAAATGGCAGCAGGGGAGACAGTGTCAGAATCCTGAATCCAGGTTTCAGTGAGGGCCAACAGATGAAGAGAGTTGTTCAGAAAGTAGTTGTGCAGGAAGGATAGCTTGTTGCATGCAGACCGTGGATTCCAGAGGGCACAATTGAAAGAAGGAGATGAGGGAGTGCAAGTAATATTAATAAGATTATTATGGTTTCGATATGAGGTAGGGTAGGGGTTGAGGTTGGGGGATGGTGGACCAGGGTTTGGGGAGATGTCCCCTGAAATCAGTAGGAGTAGGAAGATAAAGAGCAGGTAGTTGTTGGAGTTGTAAGTAGTTTTTTTCTGTGATGTGTTTGGGCAAGATGGGCTGAGGTTTCTCAGGAAGGTGAGGAGTGCATGGGAGCTGTACATGGGAGAGGAAAGTATGGAGGGGCTGATGTGTATGAGTCGTGATGGAGGGGGGATGGGGCGGTGAATGTGGATGGCAAGGGAACACAGGAGGATAGCAATAAAGTACATGGTGAAAAGGGAAAGCAAAGGAGAAGGACAAAGGAGTCCAGAGAAGGACAGAGGAGTCTAGAGAAGGACAGAGGAATCTAGAGAAGGACAGGCGTCTAGAGAAGGACAGAGGAATCTAGAGAAGGACAGAGGAGTCTAGAGAAGGTCAGAGGAATCTAGAGAAGGACAGAGGAGTCTAGAGAAGGACAGAGGGATGTAGAAAGGGACAGAGGCGTCTAGAGAAGGACAGAGGCGTCTAGAGAAGGACAGAGGAGTCCAGAGAAGGACAGAGGAATCTAGAGAAGGACAGAGGAGTCTAGAGAAGGACAGAGGAATCTAGAGAAGGACAGAGGAATCTAGAGAAGGACAGAGGCATCTAGAGAAGGACAAAGGAGTCTAGAGAAGGACAGAGGAATCTAGAGAAGGACAGAGCCGTCTAGAGAAGGACAGAGCCGTCTAGAGAAGGACAGAGGAATCTAGAGAAGACAGAGCTGTCTAGATAAGGACAGGGGAATCTAGAGCGGGGCACAGGAGTCTAGAGAAAGCCAGAGGAATCTAGAAGGACATAGGAGTCTAGAGAAGGACAGAATCATAGAATGGTAGAGTTGGAAGGGATCTCCTGGGCCATCTGGTCCAACCCCCTGCTCAAAGCAGGATTCTCTAAATCATCCCAGACAGATATCTGTCCAGCCTCTGTTTGAAGACTTCCATTGAAGGAGAACTCACCACCTCTCGTGGCAGCCTGTTCCACTCATTGATCACCCTAACTGTCACAAAGTTTTTTCTAATATCTAATCTGTGCCTCCTCCCATTCAGTTTCATCCCATTGCTTCTAGTCTTTCCTTGTGCAAATGAGAATAAAGATGATCCTTCTACAATGTGACAGCCCTTGAGATATTTGTAGACAGCTATTAAGTCTCCTCTCAGTCTTCTCTTTTGCAGCTAAACATTCCCAAATCCTGCAACCGTTCCTCATAGGACATGGTTTGCAGACCGGTCACCATTCTGGTCGCTCTTCTCTGAACTTGGAGGAGTATAGAGAAGGACAGAGGAGTCTAGAGAAGGACAGAGGAATCTAGAGAAGGACAGGCGTCTAGAGAAGGACAGAGGAATCTAGAGAAGGACAGAGGAGTCTAGAGAAGGACAGAGGAATCTAGAGAAGGTCAGAGGAAGCTAGAGAAGGACAGAGGAGTCTAGAGAAGGACAGAGGGATGTAGAAAGGGACAGAGGCGTCTAGAGAAGGACAGAGGCGTCTAGAGAAGGACAGAGGAGTCCAGAGAAGGACAGAGGAGTCTAGAGAAGGACAGAGGAATCTAGAGAAGGACAGAGGAATCTAGAGAAGGACAGAGGAATCTAGAGAAGGACAGAGGAATCTAGAGAAGGACAGAGGAATCTAGAGAAGGACAGAGCCGTCTAGATAAGGACAGGGGAATCTAGAGCGGGGCACAGGAGTCTAGAGAAAGCCAGAGTAATCTAGAATGACAGAGGAGTCTAGAGAAGGACAGAATCATAGAATGGTAGAGTTGGAAGGGACCTCCTGGGTCATCTGGTCCAACCCCCTGCTCAAAGCAGGATTCTCTAAATCATCCCAGACAGATATCTGTCCAGCCTCTGTTTGAAGACTTCCATTGAAGGAGAACTCACCACCTCTCGTGGCAGCCTGTTCCACTCATTGATCACCCTAACTGTCAAAAGTTTTTTCTAATATCTAATCTGTGCCTCCTCCCATTCAGTTTCATCCCATTGCTTCTAGTCTTTCCTTGTGCAAATGAGAATAAAGATGATCCTTCTACAATGTGACAGCCCTTGAGATATTTGTAGACAGCTATTAAGTCTCCTCTCAGTCTTCTCTTTTGCAGCTAAACATTCCCAAATCATGTAACTGTTCCTCATAGGACATGGTTTGCAGACCGGTCACCATTCTGGTCGCTCTTCTCTGAACTTGGAGGAGTATAGAGAAGGACAGAGGAGTCTAGAGAAGGACAGAGGAATCTAGAGAAGGACAGGCGTCTAGAGAAGGACAGAGGAATCTAGAGAAGGACAGAGGAGTCTAGAGAAGGACAGAGGAATCTAGAGAAGGTCAGAGGAATCTAGAGAAGGACAGAGGAGTCTAGAGAAGGACAGAGGGATGTAGAAAGGGACAGAGGCGTCTAGAGAAGGACAGAGGCCGTCTAGAGAAGGACAGAGGAGTCCAGAGAAGGACAGAGGAATCTAGAGAAGGACAGAGGAGTCTAGAGAAGGACAGAGGAATCTAGAGAAGGACAGAGGAATCTAGAGAAGGACAGAGGATCTAGAGAAGGACAGAGATCTAGAGAAGGACAAAGGAGTCTGAGAAGGACAAGGAGTCTAGAGAAGGACAGGAATCTAGAGAAGGACAGAGCCGTCTAGATAAGGACAGGGGAATCTAGAGCGGGGCACAGGAGTCTAGAGAAAGCCAGAGAATCTAGAAGGACAGAGGAGTCTAGAGAAGGACAGAATCATAGAATGGTAGAGTTGGAAGGGACCTCCTGGGTCATCTGGTCCAACCCCTGCTCAAAGCAGGATTCTCTAAATCATCCCAGACAGATATCTGTCCAGCCTCTGTTTGAAGACTTCCATTGAAGGAGAACTCACCACCTCTCGTGGCAGCCTGTTCCACTCATTGATCACCCTAACTGTCACAAAGTTTTTTCTAATATCTAATCTGTGCCTCCTCCCATTCAGTTTCATCCCATTGCTTCTAGTCTTTCCTTGTGCAAATGAGAATAAAGATGATCCTTCTACAATGTGACAGCCCTTGAGATATTTGTAGACAGCTATTAAGTCTCCTCTCAGTCTTCTCTTTTGCAGCTAAACATTCCCAAATCATGTAACTGTTCCTCATAGGACATGGTTTGCAGACCGGTCACCATTCTGGTCGCTCTTCTCTGAACTTGGAGGAGTATAGAGAAGGACAGAGGAGTCTAGAGAAGGACAGAGAATCTAGGAGAGAGACAGGATCTGTGAGAGTCTAGAGAGGACGAGGAATCTGAGAAGAAGGACATAGGAGTCTAGAGGAGGACAGAGGTGAAGACATACTGGAGAGAGTCAGAGGAATCTAGAGAAGGAAGAGGAGTCAGAGGAAGAGACAGAGGGATGTAGAAAGGGACAGAGAGCAGAGTCTTGAAGAGACAAGGAGTCTGAGGGAAGGACAGAGGTAGTGGGCAAGGAAGAGAGGACAGAGGAGTCAGATTAGAGAAGACAACGAGGAGTACTAGAGAAGAGACAGGACTGAGAGGACAGAGTCTAGAAAGGACAGAGGAATCTAGAGGAAGGACAGAGGAATCTGATGGAAGAGGACAAAGGAGTCTAGAGAAGTACAAGGAGTCTGAGGAAAGGACAGAGGAATCTAGAGAAAGGACAGAGGTCTGATGGAAGGACAGGGGACTAGAGGGGCAAGGAGTCTAGAGAGAAGCCAGAGGAATCTAGAAGGACAGAGGAGTCTAGAGAAGACAGATCATAGAATGGTAGAGTGGAAGGGACCTCCTGGGCATCTGGTCCAACCGCTGCTCAAAGCAGGATTCTCTAAATCATCCCAGACAGATGTCTGGGCAGCCTCTGTTTGAAGACTTCCATTGAAGGAGAACTCACCACCTCTCGTGGCAGCCTGTTCCACTCATGATCACCCTAACTGTCAAAAGTTTTTCTAATATCTAATCTGTGCTGCTCCATTCAGTTATCATCCCATTGCTTCTAGTCTTTCTTGTGCAAATGAGAATAAAGATGATCCTCTACAATGTGACAGCCCTTGAGAATTTGTAGACACTATTAAGTCTCCTCTCAGTCTCTCTTTTGCAGCTAAACATTCCCAAATCTGTAACGTTCCTCATAGGACATGGTTTGCAGACGGTCACCATTTGGTCGCTCTTTCTGAACTTGGAGAGTATAGAGAAGGACAGAGGAGTCTGATGAAGGTACAAGAAAGTCTGGAGGAGGAGTACAGAGGAGTCTGATGAAGGAGTACATAGGAGGCTGGAGAAGTAAGAGGAGTCTGATGAAGGAGTACATAGGAGGCTAGGAGGAGTACAAGGAGTCTGATGAAGAGTACATAGGAGGCTGGAGGAGGAGTACAGAGGAGTCTGATGGAAGAGTCATAGGAGAATGGAGAGGAGTACAGAGGAGTCTGATAGAAGAGTACATAGGAGGCTGGAGGAGGAGTACAGAGGAGTCTGATGGAAGAGTACATAGGAGGCTGGAGGAGGAGTACAGAGGAGTCTGATGGAAGAGTCATAGGAGAATGGAGGAGGAGTACAGAGGATCTGATGGAGAGAGTACAAAGGAGGCTGGAGGAGAGTACAGAGGAGTCTGATGGAGAGTACAAGGAGGCTGGAGGAGGAGTACAGAGGAGTCTGATGGAAGAGTGCATAGTAGAATGGAGGAGGAGTACAGAGGAGTTGATGGAAGAGTACATAGGAGATGGAGGAGGAGTACAGAGGAGTCTGATGGAAGAGTACATAGGAGGCTGGAGGAGAGAACAGAGGAGTCTGATGGAAGAGTGCATAGGAGGCTGGAGGAGGATACAGAGGAGTCTGATGGAAGAGTACATAGGAGGCTGGAGGAGGAGTACAGAGAGTCTGATGGAAGAGTATATAGGAGGCTGGAGAAGGAGTACAGAGAGTCTGATGGAAGAGTACATAGGAGGCTGGAGGAGGAGTACAGAGGAGTCTGATGAAGAGTGCATAGGAGCTGGAGGAGGAGTACAGGAGTCTGATGGAAGAGTGCATAGAGGCTGGAGGAGTACAGAGGAGTCTGATGGAAGAGTACATTGGAGGCTGGAGGAGGAGTCCAGAGGAGTCTGATGGAAGAGTACATAGAGGCTGGAGGAGAGTACAGAGCAGTCTGATGAAGAGTACATAGGAGGCTGGGAGGAGTACAGAGGAGTCTGATGGAAGAGTACATAGGAGGCTGGAGGAGTACAGAGGAGTCTGATGGAAGAGTACATAGGAGGCTGGAGGAGGAGTACAGAGCAGTCTGATGGAAGAGTACATAGAGGCTGGAGGAGGAGTACACAGGAGTCTGATGGAAGAGTGCATGGAGGCTGCGAGAGAGTACAGAGAGTCTGATGGAAGAGTACATAGGAGGCTGGAGGAGGAGTACAGAGCAGTCTGGTGGAAGAGTACATAGGAGGCTGGAGAGGAGTGCAGAGGAGTCTGATGGAAGAGTACATAGGAGGCTGGAGGAGTACAGAGGAGTCTGATGGAAGAGTACATAGGAGGCTGGAGGAGGAGTACAGAGCAGTCTGATGGAAGAGTACATAGGAGGCTGGAGGAGGAGTACACAGGAGTCTGATGGAAGAGTACATAGGAGGCTGGAGGAGGAGTACATAGGAGTCTGATGGAAGAGTACATAGGAGGCTGGAGGAGGAGTACAGAGGAGTCTGATGGAAGAGTACATAGGAGGCTGGAGGAGGAGTACACAGGAGTCTGATGGAAGAGTACATAGGAGGCTGGAGGAGGAGTACACAGGAGTCTGATGGAAGAGTACATAGGAGGCTGGAGGAGGAGTACAGAGGAGTCTGATGGAAGAGTACATAGGAGGCTGGAGGAGGAGTACACAGGAGTCTGATGGAAGAGTACATAGGAGGCTGGAGGAGGAGTACACAGGAGTCTGATGGAAGAGTGCATAGGAGGCTGGAGGAGGAGTACAGAGGAGTTTGGTAAAAAGGAAAGAAGAGTACAGTGTTGAGTACAAAGGAGTTCTGAAAATAACACAAATGAGACTGATGGGGAGTGTGAATCTGGATGAAAGGACAGAGAAGCCAGGAGAGGAGGACAGACAAATCTGAAGGAGACAGAGGAGTTTGGAAGAGGGGAAAGAGGAGTCTGCAAGAGGGCCAAAAATTCTGTGTGAGTGAATAAAAATGTTCTGGAAGAAGCAGAGTAGTCTGGAGAAGGAGACAAGGAGATCTGGTGAAGGAGGACAGAAAAGTCTGAAGAAATAGTACAGAGGGGTTTAAAAAGGGATATATAGGAGTCTGTAAGGGAAAGAAAAGTTCAAAGGAAGGTACAGAGAAGACTGTAGGGTACAGAAGAGTCTGTGGCGAGGAGTCTGGAGGATGAATACAAAGGAGTCTGGAGGAGAGGTGCAGAAGAATTTGGAGGAGAGGTGCAGAAGAATCTGGAGGAGAGGTAGAGAAGAATCTGGAGGAGAGATGCAGCAGAATCTGGAGGAGAGGTAGAGAAGAATCTGGAGGAGAGGTAGAGAAGAATCTGGAGGAGAGGTAGAGAAGAATCTGGAGGAGAGGTAGAGAAGAATCTGGAGGAGAGGTAGAGAAGAATCTGGAGGAGAGGTAGAGAAGAATCTGGAGGAGAGGTAGAGAAGAATCTGGAGGAGAGGTAGAGAAGAATCTGGAGGAGAGGTAGAGAAGAATCTGGAGGAGAGGTAGAGAAGAATGTGGAGGAGAGGTAGAGAAGAATGTGAAGGAGAGGTAGAGAAGAATCTGGAGGAGAGGTAGAGAAGAATGTGGAGGAGAGGTAGAGAAGAATGTGAAGGAGAGGTAGAGAAGAATCTGGAGGAGAGGTAGAGAAGAATCTGGAGGAGAGGTAGAGAAGAATCTGGAGGAGAGGTAGAGAAGAATCTGGAGGAGAGGTAGAGAAGAATCTGGAGGAGAGGTAGAGAAGAATCTGGAGGAGAGGTAGAGAAGAATGTGGAGGAGAGGTAGAGAAGAATGTGAAGGAGAGGTAGAGAAGAATCTGGAGGAGAGGTAGAGAAGAATGTGGAGGAGAGGTAGAGAAGAATGTGAAGGAGAGGTAGAGAAGAATCTGGAGGAGAGGTACAAAAGAATCTGGAGAAGTACCGAAGAATGTGGAGGAAAGAACACTTGGAGCATGGCCAGATGAATGTCAGAAGAGATAAGATCCAGCTGGGGGACTCATTCCTTGTTAAAATTCATCTTTTTTTTTATCAGTAAAACAACTTGGAATAAATCTTACAAGAGTTAAGAGTCAAACGTTCCAGAGCTCTGCCCCAATCATTGCATAGAGCCGAATAAAGTTGTTGGTGTTCAAATCACTTTTCCCACCATCCCTGTTCAGTGACAACCACAGCTACACTTGGTTAAAGACTAAGGCAGGGGTGGGGAATGTCCGACCCTCGGGCCGTATACAGCCCGCCATATCATCTGATCTGGCCCGCAGCCACTCCAGAGCCATGATCCGGTACCTTGTTGCAGGAGCCAGAGGAGCAGAGGAGCACTGAGCACACCCCGCCGGACCTGAGCGGCCCCCGCGCACTGATACCAGCTAATCATGGGTATCTGCAGCTGGAGGAGTCACTGCGCGCCGCTACCCAGTGTGAGCTGCGCTGGACTGTCTGCGGCCTGCCTTCTTCATCACCCCGGCCTGCCTTCTTCATCACCCCGGTTACCGGTGCGGTGATGACCGTGTGCTGCTGTGTGTGCGGTGCAGAGCCTGGGGGCCATCCAGGAGGTCTGGTCAGCGGGACTTACTTCCGTCACTGTGTACTCACTGGACCACTCCAACACCAGGTCAGTATGTGCTGCCTAATGGGGACCTGTGCTGCCTAATGGGGACCTGTGATGCCTAATGGGGACATGTGCTGCCTATTGGGGACCTATGCTGCCTAATGGGGACATGTGCTGCCTAATGGGGACATTTGCCTGCCTATTGGGGACCTATGCTGCCTAATGGAGACCTATGCTGCCTAATGGGGACATGTGCTGCCTATTGGGGACCTATGCTGCCTAATGGGGACCTGTGCTGCCTAATGGGGACATGTGCTGCCTATTAGGGACCTATGCTGCCTATTGGGGACCTATGCTGCCTAATGGGGACCTGTGCTGCCTAATGGGGACATGTGCTGCCTAATGGGGACATTTGCCTGCCTAATGGGGACCTGTGCTGCCTAATGGGACATGCACTGCCTATTAGGGACCTATGCTGCCTAATGGGGACCTGTGCTGACTATTGGGGACCTATGCTGCCTAATGGGGACATGTGCTGCCTAATGGGGACCTGTGCTGCCTAATGGGGACATGTGCTGCCTAATGGGGACCTTTAGCGTTTTTACAGGTGATAGGTTCCCGTGAAATTATTTTGCTCAGTCATGCTTTTTATTTTTCAAATAGGTTCCAGTAGTGGTGCGACAAAATGGCCGGTGTAAAGAAGAGAAATGTTGATGCAGAGTGTCGAGGTTTTCAAGATAAATGGACAAATGATTATTTTTTTGTTGAAGTCAAAGGCAAACCTGTGCGCCTGGTCTGTGCTGATGCATTAGCCGTATTGAAAAAAGCCAATCTGGAGCCTCATTACAGCACAAAACATGCAAAGCTCAATGAATGGAAAGGCCAACTGCGTCTGGAGAAAATCAATGCTCTTCCACGGAGTTTGGAATCGCAACAATCAGCTTTTACTAGGTCGCATTGTGACAGAGGCAATGTTATCGAGACGAGCTATGTAGTTAGTGAGCTAATTGCAAAGAAGCTGAGACCTCATGTAGAGGGAGAGTTTGTGAAAGACTGCATGGTGGCCGCTGCAGAATGTTAGCACCAGACAGAGTAACATTGTTTCAGAACGTTAGTTTGTCTCGGAGAACCGTCTCAGATCGGATTACTGATTTGGCACAAGATATTGAAAAAACATAGTAACATAGTTATTAAGGTTGAAGGAAGACTTTAAGTCCATCTAGTTCAGCCCATATCCTGTCCTAACCTGCCCTAACATGTTGATCCAGAGGAAGGCAAAAAAAACCCAAGTGGCAAACAGTAAGCTTCACATTGGGGAAAAAAATTCCTTCCCGACTCCACATACGGCAATCAGACTAGCTCCCTGGATCAACGCTGTATCTAGGAAACTAGTGAATATAGCCTGTAATATTATACTTTTCATCCAGTCCCTTCTTACATGTTAGTAAGGAATCCTCATTACAACATTAGACGGCAGAGAGCTCCATAGTCTCACTGCTCTTACAGTAAAGAATCTGCATCTGTGATTATGGCTAAACCTTCTTTCCTCCAGACGTAGAGGATGCCCCCTCGTCCCCGTCACAGGTCTAAGAGTAAAAAGATCATTAGAAAGGTCTTTGTACTGTCCCCTCATATATTTATACATTGTAATAAGATCACCCCTAAGCCTTCGTTTTTCCAAACTAAATAACCCTAAGTGTAATAACCTGTCCTGGTATTACAGACCCCCCAGTTCTCTAATAACCTGTCCTGGTATTGCAGACCCCCCAGTTCTCTAATACCCTGTCCTGGTATTACAGATCCCCCAGTTCTCTAATAACCTGTCCTGGTATTGCAGACCCCCCAGTTCTCTAATAACCTGTCCTGGTATTGCAGACCCCCCAGTTCTCTAATAACCTGTCCTGGTATTGCAGACCCCCCAGTTCTCTAATAACCTTGGTCGCTCTTCTCTGCACCCGCTCCAGTTCAGCTATGTCTTTCTTATACACCGGAGACCAGAACTGCACACAGTATTCTAAGTGTGGTCGCACCAGTGACTTGTATAGAGGTAAAATTATGTTCTCCTCATGAGCATCTATGCCTCGTCTAATGCTGTCACGCGGTCTTATGATATGTGTACGATGTCAGTAAACTATTCTTAAAAGAACAACACTCTATACAACATATAGATTAGCAACATCAGCATGTAAATATAGAATAGATTTACCTGACACGATATCCGTTGAACTCAGGGTTAATCTTGAGGACTTGATACACTGTCACAGGAAAGAGGAGGACCGGGGTCTAACCTGACCCTAAACTGGGGTCCTAACTAATCCCTCACCTTGGAGGTACTGATAATGGTTCAGAGGTCCAAGTCTCCAGCCTAACCCTGTCTCCTATCAGTCCCTGAACCCTGTAATCAGGCCTAAGAAGGATTCTGATTACCACTAAAGGGATATGGGCTGATCTCTGCTAAATACACAGATTAGACATATAAGACAGACTGGAGAAAACACAGACTTGCATACACACTCAAACACAGAAGGAACATAAATGATCTGGGATATTAAACTCTAAGCAAGGTGAGCTTAAAACAACTAAGGAGCTCTTTAACTTAAGTCTATACAGATACAATCCTATCTGTGGTCTGCATGAAGAATTTCACTGGCAACTCCCAACACAGACAACCAGAGATTTAAAGGAAACCAATCAACAAATAATTAATTGCAGCCGGAGAGAAACTGCACCCAGTCCCAGAACTGAGCACAGACAGAATTAACTCCCTAACTGCCAAACACAAAGAAACAGCAACTCAGCTGTGAGAAGTCAGAATGTGCAACCGCGACGATCTTCGTGGCGATGCACACATGACAAATGCATCCCATTATTTTATTTGCCTTGGCAGCAGCTGCCTGACATTGGCCACTAAATGTGAGTTTGTCATCCACCCATTCACCCAGGTCTTTTTCAGTGACAGTTTTGCCCAGTGTTTTACAATTAAGCACATAATTATACATCTTATTTGTTCTCTACCCAAGTGCATGACCTTACATTTATCCCCATTACAGCTCATTTGCCATTTATCAGCCCAAGCTTCTAGTTTACATAAATCCTCCTGTAATATAAAATTATCCTCCTCTGTATTTATTACCCTGCAGAGTTTAGTGTCATCTGCAAATATTGAAATACTACTCTGTATGCCCCCTACAAGGTCATTAATAAATATGTTAAAGAGAAGCGGCCCCAATACTGACCCCTGTGGTACCCCACTGCTAACCGTGACCCAGTCCGAGTGTGCTCCATTAATAACCACCCTTTGTTTTCTATCCATGAGCCGGTTCTTAACCCACTTACACATATTTTCCCCTATCCCCATTGTTCTCATTTTATGTATCAACCTTTTGTGTGGCACTGTATCAAAAGCTTTTGAGAAGTCCATGAACACCTCGTCCACTGCATTCCCTTGGTCCAGTCCGGAACTTACCCCTTCATAAAAGCTTATCAGATTAGTCTGACAAGAACGGTCCCTCGTAAACCCATGCTGATACTGTGTCATGAGGTTATTCAGCCTCAGATACTCCAATATAGTATCCCTTAAAAAACCCTCCAGGATTTTACCCATAGTAGATGTTAAGCTCACTGGCCTATAATTTCCAGGTTCAGTTTTTGCCCCCTTTTTGAATATTGGCACCACATTTGCTATACGCCAGTCCTGTGATACAGACCCCGTTATTATGGAATCTAATGGTCTATCTATAACTGTACTTAATTCCTGCAGTACTCGGGGGTGGATCCCATCCGGGCCCAGGGATTTCTTCACTTTAGTGATTTTTAGACGCCGCCGTACTTCCTGCTGGGTTAAGCAGGTGACATTTAATGGAGAAATCTTATTATCCTTGATCATGTTATCTGTCATGGGATTTTCTTGTGTAAATACTTTTGAATAAAGTCATTTCGCATATTGGCTTTTTCCTCATCCTCATCCACCATTTCACCCAGACTATTTTTAAGGGACCAACACTATCATTTTTTAGTTTCTTGCTATTTATGTAGTTAAAGAATATTTTGGGATTATTTTTACTTTCTCTGGCAATGAGTCTCTCTGCCTCAATCTTTGCTGTCTTGATTTGCTTTTTACAGAATTTATTCAGTCTTCTGTATTTATTTAATGCCTCATCACTACCTACTTGCTTTAATTCCCTAAACGCTTTCTTTTTGTCCCTTATTGCGCCCCTTACAGCTCTATTTAGCCATAGTGGTTTCCTCCTAATTCTAGCATGTTTATTCCCATAGGGTATATACTGTGCACAGGTCTATTCAGGATACTAATAAACGTCTCCCATTTTCTTTGTGTATTTTTATGTCTCAGGATATCATCCCAGTTTATTGCACCAAGATCATCTCTCATCCGTTGGAAATTTGCCTCCTGAAGTTTAGTGTCCTTGTAACCCCTCGACTACACATCTTATTAAAGGATACATGAAAGCTTATTATTTTGTGATCACTATTACCCAAGTGACCCCCAACCCTTATATTTGATCTGCGGTCTGGCCTGTTGGATAATATTAGGTCTAGCAGTGCCCCCCAACCTTATATTTGATCTGCGGTCTGGCCTGTTGGATAATATTAGGTCTAGCAGTGTCCCCCGACCCTTATATGTGATCTCCGGTCTGTTGGGTAATATTAGGTCTAGCAGTGCCCCCCGACCCTTATATGTGATCTCCGGTCTGTTGGGTAATATTAGGTCTAGCAGTGCCCCCGACCCTTATATGTGATCTGCGGTCTGGCCTGTTGGTAATATTAGGTCTAGCAGTGCCCCCGACCCTTATATGTGATCTCCGGTCTGTTGAGTAATATTAGGTCTAGCAGTGCCCCCCGACCCTTATATGTGATCTCCGGTCTGTTGGGTAATATTAGGTCTAGCAGTGCCCCCCGACCCTTATATTGATCTGCGGTCTGGCCTGTTGGGTAATATTAGGTCTAGCAGTGCCCCCTCTTGTTGGGTCCTGAACTAGTTGTGAAAGGTAATTGTCTCATAGTTGTCAGAAACCTATTACCTTTACTAGAGCTGCAGGTTTCCGTTCCCCAATGTATTTCAGGGTAGTTGAAGTCCCCCATAATAATGACTTCTCCTGGAGTCACTGCTTCATCTATTTGCTTTACGAGGATATTCTCTGTTGCTTCCATTATTTTAGGAGACTTATAACAAACCCCTATCAGTAATTTATTATTTTTCCCCCCTCCCCTAATCTCCACCCACAGAGACTCTACATCTTCATTAGATTCACAGATATCACGCAGGATGGGATTAAGGATGATTTTACATATAAACACCCCCACCTCGCTTATTTATACGGTAATTTCTAAACAGACTATAGCCCTGTAAATTAACCGCCCAGCCGTGGCTCTCATCCAGCCAAGTCTCAGATATCCCCACCATGTCTCCGATATCCCCACCATGTCTCAGATATCCCCACCATGTCTCAGATATCCCCCCATGTCTCAGATATCCCGCCATGTCCAGTATCCCACCGTGTCTCAGATATCCCCACCGTGTCTCCGATATCCCACACGTGTCTCAGATATCCCCACCGTGTCTCAGATATCCCCACCGTGTCTCAGATATCCCCACCGTGTCTCAGATATCCCCACCATGTCTCAGATATCCCCACCATGTCTCAGATATCCCCACCATGTCTCAGATATCCCCACCATGTCTCAGATATCCCCACCATGTCTCAGATATCCCCAGCATGTCTCAGATATCCCCGCCAAGTCTCAGATATCCCCACCATGTCTCAGATATCCCCACCATGTCTCAGATATCCCCACTATGTCTCAGATATCCCCGCCATGTCTCAGATATCCCCACTATGTCTCAGATATCCCCGCCATGTCTCAGATATCCCCACCGTGTCTCAGATATCCCACCATGTCTCAGATATCCCCACCGTGTCTCAGATATCCCCCATGTCTCAGATATCCCCACCGTGTCTCAGATATCCCCATGTCTCAGATATCCCCACCGTGTCTCAGATATCCCCACCATGTCTCAGATATCCCCACCGTGTCTCAGATATCCCCCCATGTCTCAGATATCCCCACCGTGTCTCAGATATCCCCACCGTTGTTCACAGATATCCCCACCATGTCTCAGATATCCCACCATGTCTCAGATATCCCACCATGTCTCAGATTACCCGCCATGTCTCAGATATCCCCACCATTCTCAGATATCCCCCCATGTCTCAGATATCCCGCCATGTCTCAGATATCCCCACCATGTCTCAGATATCCCCGCCATGTCTCAGATATCCCCTGCCATGTCTCAGATATCCCACCATGTCTCAGATATCCCCCCATGTCTCAGATATCCCCCATGTCTCAGATATCCCCACCATGTCTCAGATATCCCCCCATGTCTCAGATATCCCCCCATGTCTCAGATGTCCCCACCATGTCTCAGATATCCCCACCATGTCATACAGATATCCCCCATGTCTCAGATGTCCCCCATGTCTCGATATCCCCACCATGTCTCAGATATCCCCACCATGTCTCAGATATCCCCCGCATGTCTCAGATATCCCCGCCATGTCTCAGATATCCCCACCAGTGTCTCCGATATTCCCCACCGTGTCTCAGATATCCCCACATGTCTCAGATATCCCCCCATGTCTCAGATATCCCCACCATGTCTCGATATCCCCACCATGTCTCAGATATCCCCGCATGTCTCAGATATCCCCGCCATGTCTCAGATATCCCCACCATGTCTCAGATATCCCCACCATGTCTCAGATATCCCCCGCCATGCCTCAGATATCCCCCATGTCTCAGATATCCCCACCGTGTCTCAGATATCCCCCATGTCTCAGATATCCCCACCGTGTCTCAGATATCCCACCATGTCTCAGATATCCCCACCTGTCTCAGATATTCCCCATGTCTCAGATATCCCCACCGTGTCTCAGATATCCCCACCATGTCTCAGATATCCCCACCATGTCTCAGATATCCCCACCGTGTCTCAGATATCCCCCTATGTCTCAGATATCCCACCTGTCTCAGATATCCCACCTGTCTCAGATATCCCCACCATGTCTCAGATATCCCCACCATGTCTCAGATATCCCCCATGTCTCAGATGTAACCCGCTCCCATGTCTCAGATATCCCCACCATTCTCAGATATCCCCACCATGTCTCAGATATATACCCCCCATGTCTCAGATATCCCCACCATGTCTCAGATATCCCCGCCATGTCTCAGATTATTCACCCCATGTCTCAGATATCTCCCCATGTCTCAGATATCCCCCATGTCTCAGATATCCCCATGTCTCAGATACCCCCCCGTGTCTCAGATATCCCGCCATGTCTCAGATATCCCCACCGTGTCTCAGATATCCCCACCATGTCTCAGATATCCCCATGTCTCAGATATCCCCACCATGTCTCAGATTATCCCCGCCATGTCTCAGATATCCCCCATGTCTCAGATATCCCCACCGTGTCTCAGATATCCCCCATGTCTCAGATATCCCCACGTGTCTCAGATATCCCCACCATGTCTCAGATATCCCCCCATGTCTCAGATATCCCCACCTGTCTCAGATATCCCCCCATGTCTCAGATATCCCCACCATGTCTCAGATATCCCCACCATGTCTCAGATATCCCCCATGTCTCAGATATCCCCACCATGTCTCAGATATCCCACCATGTCTCAGATATCCCCCATGTCTCAGATATCCCCCATGTCTCAGATATCCCCACCATGTCTCAGATATCCCGCCATGTCTCAGATATCCCCACCATGTCTCAGATATCCCCCATGTTCAGATATCCCCCATGTCTCAGATATCTCCCCATGTCTCAGATATCCCCCATGTCTCAGATATCCCCCATGTCTCAGATATCCCCCCATGTCTCAGATATCCCGCCATGTCTCAGATATCCCCACCGTGTCTCAGATATCCCCACCATGTCTCAGATATCCCCATGTCTCAGATATCCCCACATGTCTCAGATATCTCCGTCATGTCTCAGATATCCCCACCGTGTCTCAGATATCCCCGCATGTCTCAGATATCCCCACCATGTCTCAGATATTCCCACCATGTCTCAGATATCCCCACCGTGTCTCAGATATCCCCGCATGTCTCAGATATCCCCACCATGTCTCAGATATCCCCACCATGTCTCAGATATCCCCGCCATGTCTCAGATATCCCCACCGTGTCTCAGATATCCCCACCATGTCTCAGATATCCCCATGTCTCAGATATCCCCACCATGTCTCAGATATCTCCTCATGTCTCAGATATCCCCACCGTGTCTCAGATATCCCCGCCATGTCTCAGATATCCCCACCATGTCTCAGATATCCCCCATGTCTCAGATATCCCCCCATGTCTCAGATATCCCACCATGTCTCAGATATCCCCACCATGTCTCAGATATCCCCCATGCTCAGATATCCCCCCATGTCTCAGATATCCCCACCGTGTCTCAGATATCCCCACCATGTCTCAGATATCCCCACCTGTCTCAGATATCCCCACCATGTCTCAGATATCCACCGATGTCTCAGATATCTCCCCATGTCTCAGATATCCCCACGTGTCTCAGATATCCCCACCATGTCTCAGATATCCCCCCGTGTCTCAGATATCCCCCCATGTCTCAGATATCCCACCGTGTCTCAGATATCCCCACCGTGTCTCAGATATCCCCACCATGTCTCAGATATCCCCATGTCTCAGATATCCACCATGTCTCAGATATCCCACCATGTCTCAGATGTACCCGCCATGTCTCAGATATCCCCACATTTCTCAGATATCCCCCCATGTCTCAGATATACCCGCCATGTCTCAGATATCCCCACCATGTCTCAGATATCCCCGCATGTCTCAGATATCCCCGCCATGTCTCAGATATCTCCCCATGTCTCAGATATCCCCCCTGTCTCAGATATCCCCGATGTCTCAGATATCCCCACCATGTCTCAGATATCCCCCCATGTCTCAGATATCCCCCATGTCTCAGATATCCCCACCATGTCTCAGATATCCCCACCATGTCTCAGATATCCCCCCATGTCTCAGATTCCCCACCATGTCTCGATATCCCCACCATGTCTCAGATTATCCCCACCATGTCTCAGATATCCCCCCATGTCTCAGATATCCCCGCCATGTCTCAGATATCCCCACCGTGTCTCCGATATCCCACCGTGTCTCAGATATCCCCACGTGTCTCAGATATCCCCACCATGTCTCAGATATCCCACCGTGTCTCAGATATCCCCCATGTCTCAGATATCCCCACCATGTCTCAGATATCCCCACCATGTCTCGATATCCCCCATGTCTCAGATACCCCACATGTCTCAGATATCCCCACATGTCTCAGATATCCCCGCCAGTCTCAGCTATCCCCACCATGTCTCAGATATCCCCACCATGTCTCAGATATCCCCGCCATGCTCAGATATCCCACGCCATGTCTCAGATATCCCCACAGTGTCTCAGATATCCCCACCATGTCTCAGATATCCCCACCGTGTCTCAGATATCCCCCCATGTCTCAGATATCCCCACCGTGTCTCAGATATCTCCCATGTCTCAGATATCCCCACGTGTCTCAGATATCCCCACCATGTCTCAGATATCCCCCATGTCTCGATATCCCCACATGTCTCAGATATCCCCACCGTGTCTCAGATATCCCCCATGTCTCAGATATCCCCACCGTTGTCTCAGATATCCCCACCGTGTCTCAGATATCCCCACCATGTCTCAGATATCCCCACCATGTCTCAGATATCCCACCATGTCTCAGATGTACCCGCCATGTCTCAGATATCCCCACCATTCTCAGATATCCCCACCATGTCTCAGATATACCCGCCATGTCTCAGATATCCCCACCATGTCTCAGATATCCCCGCCATGTCTCAGATATCCCCACCATGTCTCAGATATCCCCCATGTCTCAGATATCCCCCCATGTCTCAGATATCTCCCCATGTCTCAGATACCCCCCATGTCTCAGATATCCCCGCCATGTCTCAGATATCCCCACCGTGTCTCAGATATCCCCACCATGTCTCAGATATCCCCATGTCTCAGATATCCCCACCATGTCTCAGATATCTCCGTCATGTCTCAGATATCCCCACCGTGTCTCAGATATCCCCGCCATGTCTCAGATATCCCCACCATGTCTCAGATATCCCCACCATGTCTCAGATATCCCCGCCATGTCTCAGATATCCCCGCCATGTCTCAGATATCCCCACCATGTCTCAGATATCCCCACCATGTCTCAGATATCCCCACCATGTCTCAGATATCCCCATCATGTCTCAGATATCCCCGCCATGTCTCAGATATCCCCACCATGTCTCAGATATCCCCACCATGTCTTAGATATCCCCACCATGTCTCAGATATCCCCATCATGTCTCAGATATCCCCACCATGTCTCAGATATACCCGCCATGTCTCAGATATCCCCACCATGTCTCAGATATCCCCCCATGTCTCAGATATCCCCCCATGTCTCAGATATCCCCACCATGTCTCAGATATCCCCACCATGTCTCAGATATCCCCCCATGTCTCAGATATCCCCGCCATGTCTCAGATATCCCCACCATGTCATAATTATGTTTCACCAAAATTAATTCTAATTCCGCCATTTTGTTGGTGAGGCTTCTGGCATTAGTATACATGCACTTTATGTATCTCTCTGAACCTCTATTCTTTCTTAAATTATTAACTGTTCTAACCCCACCCCCCATGCCACCCCCACCCCCAATTTCATTGTTTGTGCCCAGGTCTCTATCTGCACTGCCTTCCCCTCCTATAAAATGAATACCCTCCCCCCTAGTCCCTAGTTTAAAGACTCCTCCAACCTTCTAGCCATTTTCTCCCCCAGCACAGCTGCACCCTCCCCATTGAGGTGCCGCCCGTCCCTAGCATAGAACCTGTAGCCATATGAGAAGTCGGCCCAGTTCTGCAGGAACCCAAACCCTCCTTCCTACACCAATTCTTGAGCCACTTATTAACCTCCCTAATCTCCCGTTGCCTCTCTGGGGTGGCACGTGGTACAGGCAGTATTTCAGAAAATACCACGTTGGAGGTCCTTGCTTTAAGCTTGCAGCCTAATTCCCTGAAATCATCTTTAAGGACCTTCCACCTACCTCTAACTTTGTCATTTGTGCCAATGTGCACCATGACCGCTGGGTCCTCACCAGCCCCTCCCAGTAATCTGTCAACCCGATCAGCGATGTGTCGGACTCGAGCGCCAGGTAGGCAGCACACTGTTCGACGATCCCTGTCTTTGTGACAGATTGCCCTATCTGTTCCCCTAATAATTGAGTCCCCCACTACCAGCACCTGTCTGGCCTGCCCTGCTCTCCTAATTCCCCCCTTACTGGAGCAGACACTCCCCCGGCTTTCAGAGGACATGCCTGGCTGCAGCAGTGCTACCCCTGTACTGACAACCCCCTCATCTGCCAACTTTGCAAACTTATTGGGGTGTGGCAGATCAGGACTAGCCTCCCTGGCGCTCTTCCTCTCTACCCCGCTTTCTAACCGTCACCCAGCTTCCTACTTCAGTGTCCTGCAGCTCCACCCTAGCATCCCCCCCCTCATCTATCCCATTGAGCGTCTGCTCAGTGAGCAGAAGACTCCTTTCCATATTGTCTATGGATCTCCGTGTTGCCAGCTGCACATTTAGATCCAGTACTTGGGCTTCCAAATGCACAACGTGCTCACATCTCACACAGCAGTGTGCACCCTCGACCGGCTGTTCAAGGACTGCATACATGTGGCAAGATGTACACTGGATGGCATTGGCAATAGTGGAGCACATTCCTAATGGGGATTTCACCAGACAGCAAAGATAAGTAAAAACTAGATGTGTATTTCCTGAAGGAACTACAGATTGTGCTTTGAATTGGTGCCCGGTAGTGTTGAGCGAACATGCTCGGACATGCTCCGTTAACCCTTGAGCATCGGGGTGCTCGGACATGATCGGAACTCTGCAGAACACCTCATGTATTCGGGCAGGAAGCTCGGATGCCTGCCCAGCAAATATGGGAGCCCATTGATTACAATGGGGCCATTAATTCCTATGGCAATTTATTTTTACGCCATTTTTTTACGCACGTTTTGAGGTGGCAAAATTTTTTTTCTACAAAAATGTCCTCAGGGGGTTAACAGTTGGAGGAAAAATATCATTTTTCAATTTTAAAAAATTCCAAGCCCAAGACGTACATTTAAGTTCAAAATCAATGCATTCCAATGGGAAGATTTTTTTTTTCAAACGTAAAGGGTTAAAAAGTAAAAAATCCGATCGACTCCAAAAATACTTAGCACACCTGTCACGGCAGCTAGCTTCAAAACCTTGTTTAAACGGAGTCTGTACACCGAGCGGTTCGGGCTGTATTAATTGCGCAAATCTGGAGAAGAAGAAGAACACGGAAAAAGAATAATGTGAATAACAATATAGTGCTTTTTCCAAAGCACAATAATTAATAAAAAGTATTAAGTATTTGTCACTGCTAGTCGTAACAAGTGAAGCAATTTTTCTCTTTCTTGATATCATTATTTCCTAGGGATTCCAAATTGCTATTAGTAAAATACCAATATATATACAGCGCTACAAAAACAATATACCAGCAATAAAACTGCCCACACAGAGACATACAGCCTGCACTGCCCATCACTGCAGCCTTGCCAATCCATATCATTTCATCCTCATCAGTGCACATAGTGGCGCAACTCCGCTTTTAGCTCAGGCTCAGACTGGTGTGGTGCGAGAGTCCCTAATAGGCAGGTAAATGTCCCCAATAGGCAGCATTGATCCCCAATAGGCAGCATTGGTCCCCAATAGGCAGCATTGGTCCCCAATAGGCAGGTAAATGTTCCAATAGGCAGCATTGGTCCCCAATAGGCAGCATATGCCCTCAATAGGCAGGTAAATGTCCCAATAGGCAGCATTGGTCCCAAAAATAGGCAGCATATGTCCTCAATAGGCAGCATAGCTGCCCAATAGGCAGGTAAATGTCCCAATAGGCAGCATAATCCCCCATAGACAGCATAGTCCCCCATAGGCAGCATAGTAGTCCCCCATAGACAGCATAATCCCCAATAGGCAGCATAATCCCCCAAAGGCAGAATAGTCCCCCATAGACAGCATAATCCCCCATAAGCAGCATAGTCCCCCATAGGCAGCATAATCCCCCATAGGCAGCATAGTCCCCAATAGGCAGCATAGTCCCACATAAGCAGCATAGTCCCCAATAGGCAGCATAATCCCCCATAGGCAGCATAGTAGTCCCCAATAGGCAGCATAATCCCCCATAGGCAGCATAGTCCCCCATAGGCAGCATAATCCCCCCATAGGCAGCATAGTCCCCCATAGGCAGCATAGTCCCCCTTAGGCAGCATAGTCTCCCTTAGGCAGCATAGTCCCCCATAGGCAGCATAGTAGTCCCCAATAGGCAGCATAATCCCCCATAGGCAGCATAATCCCCCCATAGGCAGCATAGTCCCCCATAGGCAGCATAGTCCCCCATAGGCAGCATTGTAGTCCCCAATAGGCGGCATAATCCCCCATAGGCGGCATAATCCCCCATAAGCAGCATAGTCCCCAATAGGCCAGGCCCGGCGTTAAAAAAAAAAAATGCCAGTACTCACCTATGTCCCCCACAGCTCTGAAGAAGCACGCGCTCGACTCCGTCTTCTCCTGGCACAGGCGGCGTGACGGCTGATAAATGGCAAATGAGCTTTAATGGGGATAAATGTAAGGTCATGCACTTGGGTAGAACAAATAAGATGTATAATTATGTGCTTAATTGTAAAACACTGGGCAAAACTGTCACTGAAAAAGACTTGGGTGTATGGGTGGACGACAAACTCACATTTAGTGGCCAATGTCAGGCAGCTGCTGCCAAGGCAAATAAAATAATGGGATGCATTAGACGAGGCATAGATGCTCATGAGGAGAACATAATTTTACCTCTATACAAGTCACTGGT
This sequence comes from Oophaga sylvatica, assembly GCA_033576555.1. Taxonomy (NCBI): domain Eukaryota; kingdom Metazoa; phylum Chordata; class Amphibia; order Anura; family Dendrobatidae; genus Oophaga; species Oophaga sylvatica. The sequence continues at coordinate 130,702 of JARQOD010000318.1, forward strand.
GCGACCACACTTAGAATACTGTGTGCAGTTCTGGTCTCCGGTGTATAAGAAAGACATAGCTGAACTGGAGCGGGTGCAGAGAAGAGCGACCAAGGTTATTAGAGAACTGGGGGGTCTGCAATACCAAGACAGGTTATTAGAGAACTGGGGGGTCTGCAATACCAGGACAGGTTATTAGAGAACTGGGGGGTCTGTAATACCAGGACAGGTTATTAGAGAACTGGGGGGTCTGTAATACCAGGACAGGTTATTAGAGAACTGGGGGTCTGCAATACCAGGACAGGGTATTAGAGAACTGGGGGGTCTGCAATACCAGGACAGGTTATTAGAGAACTGGGGGGTCTGTAATACCAGGACAGGTTATTAGAGAACTGTGGGGTCTGCAATACCAGGACAGGTTATTAGAGAACTGTGGGGTCTGCAATACCAGGACAGGTTATTAGAGAACTGGGGGGTCTGCAATAACAGGACAGGTTATTAGAGAACTGGGGGTCTGTAATACCAGGACAGGTTATTAGAGAACTGTGGGGTCTGCAATACCAGGACAGGTTATTAGAGAACTGGGGGTCTGCAATACCAGGACAGGTTATTAGAGAACTGTGGGGTCTGCAATACCAGGACAGGTTATTAGAGAACTGTGGGGTCTGCAATACCAGGACAGGTTATTAGAGAACTGGGGGGTCTGCAATACCAGGACAGGTTATTAGAGAACTGGGGGGTCTGTAATACCAGGACAGGTTATTAGAGAACTGGGGGGTCTGAATACCAGGACAGGTTATTAGAGAACTGGGGGTCTGCAATACCAGGACAGGTTATTAGAGAACTGTGGGGTCTGCAATACCAGGACAGGTTATTAGAGAACTGGGGGGTCTGCAATACCAGGACAGGTTATTAGAGAACTGGGGGGTCTGTAATACCAGGACAGGTTATTAGAGAACTGGGGGTCTGCAATACCAGGACAGGTTATTAGAGAACTGGGGGGTCTGCAATAACAGGACAGGTTATTAGAGAACTGGGGGTCTGTAATACCAGGACAGGTTATTAGAGAACTGTGGGGTCTGCAATACCAGGACAGGTTATTAGAGAACTGGGGGGTCTGAATACCAGGACAGGTTATTAGAGAACTGGGGGTCTGCAATACCAGGACAGGTTATTAGAGAACTGGGGGTCTGCAATACCAGGACAGGTTATTAGAGAACTGGGGGGTCTGCAATAACAGGACAGGTTATTAGAGAACTGGGGGTCTGTAATACCAGGACAGGTTATTAGAGAACTGTGGGGTCTGCAATACCAGGACAGGTTATTAGAGAACTGGGGGTCTGCAATACCAGACAGGTTATTAGAGAACTGGGGGGTCTGCAATACCAGGACAGGTTATTAGAGAACTGGGGGGTCTGTAATACCAGGACAGGTTATTAGAGAACTGGGGGTCTGTAATACCAGGACAGGTTATTAGAGAACTGGGGGGTCTGTAATACCAGGACAGGTTATTAAAACTGGGGGTCTGAATACCAGGACAGTTATTACACTTGGGTTATTAGTTTGGAGAACGAAGGCTAGGGTGATCTTATTACAATGTATAAATATATGAGGGACAGTACAAAGACCTTTCTAATGATCTTTTTACTCTTAGACCTGTGACGGGGACGAGGGGGCATCCTCTACGTCTGGAGGAAAGAAGGTTTAGCCATAATCACAGATGCAGATTCTTTACTGTAAGAGCAGTGAGACTATGGAACTCTCTGCCGTCTAATGTTGTAATGAGTGATTCCTTACTAACATGTAAGAAGGGACTGGATGTAAAGTATAATATTACAGGCTATATTCACTAGTTTCCTAGATACAGCGTTGATCCAGGGAGCTAGTCTGATTGCCGTATGTGGAGTCGGGAAGGAATTTTTTTCCCCAATGTGAAGCTTACTGTTTGCCACTTGGGGTTTTTTTGCCTTCCTCTGGATCAACATGTTAGGGCAGGTTAGGACAGGATATGGGGTGAACTAGATGGACTTAAAGTCTTCCTTCAACCTTAATAACTATGTTACTATGTCATCAGGGCGCGCAGGCGGCATGATGACGATCACGTCGTCTGTGCTGCATATGGAAGGCCGCAAGGCCTTCCTCACCACATTCCGCCCGCGATTAAAGGGCCCGCTGCCCGCCGGCACTGAACTGTAGTAACGTTCAATGTCGGGGGCCGGTTCTTTCATTGTGCGCCCCTGCTTCTAGGGGGGGCAGCTGCCCCCCCGCCCCAAGGTGGGTACGCCCATGCTCCCTATATCTCTGAACTAATCTCACAATATCTTCCTTCACGTAATCTTCGATCCTCCCAAGACCTCCTTCTCTCCTCCACACTTATTCGTTCCTCACACAACCGCCTCCAAGATTTCTCCTGAATAGCCTCCATCCTCTGGAATTCCACGCCTCAACATGTACGATTATCCACCACCCTTGGATCCTTCAGACGGAACCTGAAAACCCATCTCTTCAGGAAAGCCTACAGCCTGCAATAACCATTCCGCATCGCCGCCACCACCCGAGCTGCTGCCTGGCCGCCACCACCTGAGCTGCCGCCTCGCCGCCGCCACCCTAGCTGCCACCTTGCCGCCACCACCACAGCTGCCGCCACCACCAGAGCTGCCGCCAACACCGCCACCACCCGAGCTGCCGCCTCGCCGCCACCACCCTAGCAGCCGCCTCGCCACCACCACCCGAGCTGCCACCTCGCCGCCACCACCTGAGCTGCCACCTCGCCGCCACCACTCAAACTGCCACCTCGCCGCCACCACCAGAGCTGCCGCCACCACCAGAGCTGCCGCCTCATTGCCACCACCAGAGCTGCCGCGCCGCCATCACCACCAGAGCTGCTGCACCCTGACCTTCTGTCTCTTCCCCATTATCCCGTAGAATGTAAGTCCGCAAGAACAGGGTCCTTTCCCCTCTGTACCAGTCTGTCATTGTAAATTTGTTTACTGTAAACGATATCTATAACTTTGTATGTTTCCCCTTTCATGTACAGCACCACGGAATTAATGGCACTATATAAATAAAAAATAATAATATGTTGGCGCTATATAAAGATTATTATTATTTACTGTAACAGCAGTGAGACTATGGATTCCTTACTGTAAGAGCAGTGAGACTATGGATTCTTTACTGTAAGGGAAGTGAGACTATGGATTCTTTACTGTACGAGCATGAGACTGTGAATCTTACGTAGAGCAGTGAGATATGGATTCTTTACTGTAAGGGCAGTGAGACTATGGATTCTTTACTGTAAGAGCAGTGAGACTATGGATTCTTTACTGTAAGGGAAGTGAGACTATGGATTCTTTACTGTAAGAGCAGTGAGACTATGGATTCTTTACTGTAAGAGCAGTGAGAGTATGGATTCTTTACTGTAAGAGCAGTGAGACTGTGAATTCTTTACTGTAAGAGCAGTGAGACTATGGATTCTTTACTGTAAGGGCTGTGAGACTATGGAGTCTTTACTGTAAGAGCAGTGAGACTATGGCACCTTCAGTGTAAGAGAGACTATGGAGTCTTCAGTGTAACAGCAATGAGACTGTGGATTCTTACTGTAAGAGCAGTGAGACTATGGAGTCTTCAGTGTAAGATCAGTGAGACTATGGAGTCTTCAGTGAAAGAGTAGTGAGACTATGGATTTTTTACTGTATGAGCAGTGAGACTATGGATTCTTTACTATAAGATCAGTGAGACTATGGATTTTTTACTGTATGAGCAGTGAGACTATGAAGTCTTCAGTGTAAGAGCAGTGAGACTATGGATTTTTTACTGTAAGAACAGTGAGACTATGGAGTCTTTACTGTAAGAGCAGTGAGACTATGGAGTCTTCAGTGTAAGATCAGTGATGACTATGGAGTCTTCAGTGTAAGAGCAGTGAGACTATGGATTTTTACTGTAAGAGCAGTGATACTATGGAGTTATCAGTGTAACAGCAATGAGACTGTGGATCTTTACTGTAGAGAGTGAGACTATGGAGTCTTCAGTGTAAGAGCAGTGAGACTATGGATTCCTTACTGTAAGAGCAGTGAGACTATGGATTCTTTACTGTAAGGGGAAGTGAGACTATGGATTCTTTACTGTATGAGCAGTGAGACTATGGATTCCTTACTATAAGAGCAGTGAGACTATGGATTCTTTACTGTAAGGGAAGTGAGACTATGGATTCTTTACTGTACGAGCAGTGAGAGTATGGATTCTTTACTGTAAGAGCAGTAAGACTATGGATTCTTTACTGTAAGGGAAGTGAGACTATGGATTCTTTACTGTAAGAGCAGTGAGACTATGGATTCTTTACTGTAAGAGCAGTGAGACTATGGACTTTTTACTGTAAGAGCAGTGAGACTGTGAATTCTTTACTGTATGAGCAGTAGAAATGTGAATTCTTTACTGTAAGAGCAGTGGACTAGGATTCTTTCTGTAAGGCTGTGAGACTATGGAGTCATTACTGTAAGAGCAGTGAGACTATGGCACCTTCAGTGTAAGAGAGACTATGGAGTCTTCAGTGTAACAGCAATATGACTGTGGATTCTTTACTGTAAGAGCAGTGAGACTATGGAGTCTTCAGTGTAAGATCAGTGAGACTATGGATTCTTTACTGTAAGAGCAGTGAGACTATGAAGTCTTCAGTGTAAGAGCAGTGAGACTATGGATTTTTTACTGTAAGAGCAGTGAGACTGTGGATTCTTTACTGTAAGGCTGTGAGACTATGGATTCTTTACTGTAAGAGCAGTGAGACTATGAAGTCTTCAGTGTAAGAGCAGTGAGACTATGGATTTTTTACTGTAAGAGCAGTGAGACTATGGATTCTTTACTGTAAGGGCTGTGAGACTATGGTGTCATTACTGTAAGAGCAGTGAGACTATGGCACCTTCAGTGTAAGAGAGACTATGGAGTCTTCAGTGTAACAGCAATATGACTGTGGATTCTTTACTGTAAGAGCAGTGAGACTATGGAGTCTTCAGTGTAAGATCAGTTAGACTATGGATTCTTTACTGTAAGAGCAGTGAGACTATGAAGTCTTCAGTGTAAGAGCAGTGAGACAATGGATTTTTTACTGTAAGAACAGTGAGACTATGGAGTCTTTACTGTAAGAGCAGTGAGACTATGAAGTCTTCAGTGTAAGAGCAGTGATACTATGGAGTTATCAGTGTAAGAGCAGTGAGACTATGGATTCTTTACTGTTGGAGCAGTGAGACTATGGAGTCTTTACTGTAAGAGCAGTGAGACTAAGGATTTTTTACTGTAAGAGCAGTGATACTATGGAGTTATCAGTGTAAAAGCAGTGAGACTATGGATTCTTTACTGTTGGAGCAGTGAGACTATGGAGTCTTTACTGTAAGAGCAGTGAGACTAGAGTCTTCAGTGTAAGAGCAGTGAGACTATGGTTTCTTTACTGTAAGAGCAGTGAGACTATTGATTTTTTACTGTAATAGCAGTGAGACTATGGATTTTTTACTGTAAGAGCAGTGAGACTGTGGATTCTTTACTGTAAGAGCAATGAGACTATGGATTCTTTACTGTAAGAGCAGTGAGACTATGGAGTCTTCAGTGTAAGCGCAGTGCGACTATGGATTCTTTACTGTAAGATCAGTGAGACTATGGAGTCTTCAGTGTAAGAGCAGTGAGACTATGGAGTCTTCAGTGTAAGAGCAGTGATACTATGGATTCTTTACTGTAAGAGCAGTGAAACTATGGATTCTTTACTGTAAGAGCAGTGAGACTATGGATTTATTACTGTAAGAACAGTGAGACTGTGGATTCTTTACTGTAAGCAGTGAGACTATGGATTCTTTACTGTAAGAGCAGTGAGACTATGGATTCTTTACTGTACGGGCAGTGAGACTATGGAGTCTTTACTGTAAGAGCAGTGAGACTATGGCGCCTTCAGTGTAAGAGCAGTGAGACTTTGGAGTCTTCAGTGTAAGATCAGTGAGACTATGGGGTCTTCAGTGTCAGAGCAGTGAGACTATGGAGTCTTCAGTGTAAGAGCAGTGAGACTATGGATTCTTTACTGTAAGAGCAGTGAGACTGTCAAGGTAAAATATAATTTTCTACTTTTATATTCTATATATATTTTATATGCTATTTTTATATCTTTATATTCATATGTTTTCTTATACTTCCATATGCTTATGTACTTACTACAATTTAAAAAAACACAAAGTTTTCCTTGAATGAGTAGTATTCAGATTGAAATGTATACTAAGAAGATGAGGTCAGTACCAGTTGGTGTCTGTCTCCGAGAAATGCATTGGTGTCTGTCTCCACCTTGTGTCCTACCACTGTACTACACCAACTATTTAATAACTTGAACTGAGAAACCACGTGATGTGCAAGGAAACTAGAATCGATTCTTAGGAAACTAAACTTAAGGATGACACGATGAAAGGAGGACTTAGAAGAAGATCTAAGGACCAATTAGAGATGGCCAGATGCTGGATATGTACATATATGGACATCTATAGCTTACTTCCCTGCTCTCGTCCACCCTTTTACTCCACCCTGACATCCTGTGTATGTAATCTCATGTTCTCAGAAATAAAGCTCAGAACCTTGCTGAGATTGGTGCCTGCACACAGCCCTCTAAGCATGATCTGAAGTTTGAACCAGCCTATTGTCTGACTCATTCTTTAAACGGTTAACCCATGCTTATAATCTAATTTGGAGTGACTGAAGGACGAGTGTTTGTCGTTTCGACCCCCGACAAATTGGCGCATCCAACGTGGGGCAGTGGATTGCCGCCCGTCTGGACCCGTCCTGGGACTTTGCGGTGGTGCCCGTGGTGACTGAGTGCGAGGACTGATCACCCTCCGTTGAACACGGTAAGTTGGGATCATATACTTTATATGCGTCCCACTTGCCTGTGTATCAGTCATTGTTGGCTTAAGCTGTATTGTCTTTTTGGGTCTGGGTGGGTGACCGGTTGAGTGGTGAGACCGGAGGCAATCCCACGCCACGCTCCGAACCAGCAAGTGAGACCGAGTGACGTCGCATGTCTGCGTGTACTCGCGTCAGCATCACCTTCCTCCTCCTTCGGTCACTGTACCTTTATGTAGATAGCTACCTTCCTGTGACTGTTAGAATAAAGTTGGGACAAATTTTAGATTCTTGAAGTGTTGAGTGGGGTAGAAGACGCACATGATAGTCTAATTAGTGACAGATTGATTAGGATTCTCTGTCTTATCAGTGACGAATTGAGCCAGGGCTCTTCGTCTGAGAAGTGACAAATTGAGCAGGGGCTCTTTGTCTAACACGGGGAGCCTCATTAGGAGAAGCCCCAGTGTCAGTGCATGGAGCGGGGACTCTGTACTGTGTAGAGTGTCACGGCAACTGTGCTGTAAAGTCACCATCCACAGTTAGGAGAGGGACAGATTGAGTAGGGCTCTTTGTCTTGTCAGTACATGGAGCGGGGACTCTGTATTGACGGGTGGTGACCTGCAAGTGGCGCCGGTGGTCTGAGTCGCGACAGATCATTGCACTCTGTTAAATCATGATGCGTATGTTTAGATCTGAGAGACCTCATAAGTTAGAAGGTGGTGCTGTGGGAGTCAGTGAGCTTGTTCAGTCACAGGAAGGCTGTTAAAAATGTGAGGAGTTTGTATAAGATGATGGGTTTGCCTATTACGGGCAGACTTCAGTCTTCAGTGTGGAAGGATTATGTAGGACAAAAAGCAGGGAGAGTTATGTGATGAGGGACTCCTGTATCAGGCTCAGGCACATCTCAGAGTAGCAAATGATTTGAAAGTTGAGGGCTGGAGGGAAGTAGATGGAGCAGGAGGTTCAGAAGGTGCCGAGCCTTTGTTCGGATATGTAAAATGTTCTGCATGTGATCTTGTTGATGTAACTAAAATGGCTGCCGTACCACTCATGCATGCCTGTGGTTCCAAGCCCCCAGCCACCACCCTATAATGGCACCGATCTAAGAACAAAGGGAGGTTGGACTTGTAGTGCATGTGGTGAACAGAATCCGCCCTGGGCGGAGACCTGCCGTGTCTGTGGGGCGGGCCGCCCCTGGTGTAATGCCCAGCCCAATGCCCTTCCCATTCCCAACAGTGGGAAGTCCCCCAGACAACGCCCTTTCCACTTCCCCCAGCAGCCATCTTGGGACACCCAGCAGCCATCTTGGGACACCCGGAACCACCCAGTCAGGCCTGTATCCCCTCCTGACGCCTTCCGGCACCTACTACCAACCATCCGGACAGCCGGAAAAGGTTTTAGTCCCCGTTGTTGAGGCCCCTGTCCCAGGGCTCGGTCCTTCAGCCCCTGCTTTTGTTCCTAATCCGGAAGCTACTGCACTACCTCTGTTCCCAGTGGGTGCCCCTCCCAAGATAGAAGAAATTAGGCACCAGGAGCTATCTGAAACCAATGATAAAGTAGTAAAATTTGTGATTGCTTTGTCTAAAGAGTTAACTAACACCCACTCTACAGTGTCTGCTTCTCTCCCAGAATCTACAGGTGACACGGTGCACGACTTCTCGCCTGGTGACCTTGTGTACGTGAAAAAGTTTTTGAGAAGAGACTGTCTCCAGCCCAGATTTGAGGGTCCCTACACTGTGGTCCTGACCACCCCTACTGCCCAAAGCTCGAGGGCAAGAGCACCTGGATTCACGCCTCCCACTGCAAGAAGGACAAGATTAGTCAGCAGTCATGAAGTTTCTGATATACATATCCTTTTGGGCTGCATCCTGATCTCCAGTAGTGCCAGCATGCCCACCTTTGGGGTTAACTTCTGGGTTAATACTACAGCCCCTGTAGTCACTTTTAAGTTCGACTTCTGTCAAATATTCAACTGTGATAGAAATGATTTCAAGGGATCAGCGCACCAGACTTGGGGGAAAGGGACATTTTATCTCTGTGTCACCCGCCCAGGGAATGAAAACTGTTATGATTGGTCAGATGTGGGATGGAACATAGAAGAAGGAAAATTGGCAGATGAAACTAGATACGATAGACTGATAGATGAGACATACAAGTGTTATGTTGATAGGAACGGACCTGATAATGCAGAAATCAATGACGCAGAAGTAAGAAGTATGTTTACAGAAATATTGAAAAAAAAAAACATGTAAGGATAGACAGGCAGAGAAAGGAAATTATATTAGTTCAGGGAAAGGAAGAAGAGCCAAAAGATTATTTCTGGGCTCTAAGAAAAGAGAAATGGGTTTTGTCCCAGAAAACAAGACTAGTGAGAGAATTCTAGCAAGTGCATACATGAATAGAAAAGGAAATAACAAAGAAAAGTTGGAAGTAAAGTGGACCAGATAGGAGATCAGTAAAAGCAGAGGATCTGGCCAGAATAGTACAAGGGGCACAATATGATTTAGTGCAGGCAAAGAGAGGAGCAAGGATATATGTTGTGGGTGCTCGTCCTGCAAACAATAGGGAGGGGAGACGTGTGCCACGAGTGCACGAGACCAGGACATTTCAGGAGAGATTGCAGAAACTGGTAACAAGGGGTGTTTTAGTTAAAACCTAGCCCCCACCTTCGGCATCTCTGCAGCTAAGGTTCCTTATCAGTAGCCTTGACAGTACAAATTCCAACTTCAGCTTCTCCCTTCGGCTACCGGATTTAACCCTCTATGTATTGGCTGGTACAATATATATACATATACACTTTTGTTCCAGATATCTCAGGAAGCTGCTTAGTTTACAGTTATTGATATTGCCAATGTTATTTTTATAATATGTTGATGATTTACTGATTTGTGCCCCCTCCAGGAAACAGTGTCGTATTGCAACAATATTACTTATGTTGTTTCTGTACCAAGCTGGTTGTAAAGCGTTAAAGGATGGACTGCAGTTCTGTAAATCTTCAGTTATCTTTTTGGGACATTGCATTACACCGGGGGGGGGGGGGGGGGGAAACGACATCTGACCAGCGCTCGCAAAGAAGCTGTACAGAAGTTTCCTATTCCTGTTAATGTTGCCGCTCTTAGGACATTTCTTGGACTGATTTTCTACTGCAGACAGTGGATACATGCTGTATCAATCCTCATGCAGCCTCTCTATGACTGTATCACCATTGTGCTTTTTAAACTAACTCCTGAAGGTATAGATTGTTTTCATTCTCTCAAAAACAGGATTGTGGCAGCTCCAGCGCTAGGAACCCCCAACTATGAACTACCATTCACCCTGTATCTCCATGAACAGCAGGGACACGCGGCAGAGTATTGACTCAGTTACATGGTGACAATCAAAGGCCAGTGGCCTGTTTCAGTGGAAGACTAGATGCAGTGGCTAGGGTGCCCCGTCCTGTGTACGGGCAGTACATGCTGTAGAACTATTGCTCCACAAATCATCAGACATCGTGCTTGATCATCTACTGACAGTATTTACACTTCATGATGTATACACCATACTGAACCAGGTGCAACCGGCACACCTTTCAGCTGCACGTCACCTTCAATTGCAATGTGCACTTTTAATGCCTCCAAATGTTTCTTTGCAGAGATGTACCACACTTAATCCTGCCACATTGTTACCTCTCTCGGATCTAGGGGGGAGGTCAGGTACGGTATTGTACAAAGAAGATCCAAGAGAGGAGATTCCTCATGACTGTGTTCAGCTTATGGCACAGGAAACAGCAGGCCTACCCACAGTGTTTAAAACTGAAAGACTTAATGCTGATTTTGAATCTTTTGTAGATGGATCTCGCTACCAAGATGACTCAGGTACTTTCCACACCAGGTATGCCATCGTCTCCCTGAATGCAGTAATCAAAGCAGAACCAATACTCCCATATCAGTAGGCCCAGGAGGCTGAATTTAAGGCTCTGACCGAGGCCTGTAAGATAGCTGAAGGTAGAATTGTTAACATCTACACAGATTCTAGATACGCATTCGGTATAGCTCATGATTTGGGTCCAATTTGGAAGTCTAGAGGATTCCTGACGGCAGCAGGACATACCATTAAAGATGCTGACGCAGTCCAGCAGTTAATTGATGCATTACAATTACCAAAAGAAGTAGACGTCATAAAAGTTAAAAGATAAAAGTCATAAAAGATGCACTGATCAGGTGAGTAAAGGAAACGAAATGGCCGATGCAGCAGCAAAAACAGCAGCCAGTAGACCACTCCAAGGGGTAACGATGCACCAGGTAAGCGCTCCCAAAAATCCCTTTGTGTCGGAGGATGCCTTATCCCAGATGCAGGCTCAGGTGCGCCAGGAGGAAGTAGAAAAGTGGAAAAAAGAAGGTGCATGTCTGAATGCAGCAACTGGGGTATGGGGAAGAGGGATGCGTCGATGCCTTCCAAGAGCGTTGTACCCTGCGGTTGCCCAGATGTTACATGGGCCAACCCACCAGTCCAAAACTGCTGTAATGAGCGTGATGCAGAAGCATTGGGTGGCACCAGGCTTTCCCTACCTGTATAGAAGGTTTGATCCAGGGATGCATGGTATGTGCTACACATAATCAGAGAAGGGTAGTCAAGACACCACCCAAACACGCCCCTCGGCCCTTCTATTCTTTCCAGAGACTGCAGATTGATTATATTCAGCTGCCAAAATCAGGGTCATGGGAGTACGTGTTGGTGTGTTTTGATTTATTCTCAGGTTGGCCGGAGGCTTTCCCGATTGCCAAGGCTACGGCTGCGGCAACGCAAAGAAGCTGCTTGCGGAGGTGGTGTGCAGGTATGGAGTACCAGAGGTGATCGAAAGTGACAGAGGTACACATTTCACAGGTGAAATAATAAATGAAGTCTTGACAGCTCTGGAAATTCAACAAGTTTTCCACACCCCATATCATCCACAAAGCAGTGGAAAAGTAGAAGGACTAAATGGAACATTGAAGTTAAAAATCTAAAAGGCCATGTCTGAAACAGGGCAATCTTGGCCTGAATGTTTACCATTAGCCCTATACTCAGTAAGGTACACTCCAAGTAGAAAAACTGGACTTTCTCCGTATGAAGTACTATTTGGCAAAGTGCCTAGTTTAGGATGTTTCTTTTCCCAAGCATTGGAAATAAGTAACCATGTATTAAGCTCATATGTAAGGGATTTGCATAAAAGACTCAAGAAAGTAATGATAATGTCTTCAGTTCTCTTCCAGATCCGAACCAGGATCCTGGGAGTCTGCAGTCTGGAGACTGGAGACTGGGTAGTCATTAAAAGACACGTGAGAAAGAGTCTGGATCCGAGAATATAGCTCCACTGATATCCAGAAAGAGAAGGAGTCTGGGTCAGCTGCACACCGGTTATGCTGAGGATCCCAAAGTTTATATGGATTCCATAGGTGTTCCTAGGGGGGTCCCAGACGAATACAAAGCTCAGAATCAGATCCTGGCGGGTTTCCGTTCTCTCATCCCAACTGTGCAGATCAATTACAATGTAGATTGGATAAATTATATATACTACACCGAGCAAAGATTTATCAATTTTAGTCAAGATGCTTTCCAGGGTATAGTTGAGGAATTGGGCCCCAACACAAGAATGACTCTTCAAAATAGACTGGCCATTGACATGATTCTAGCTGAGAAAGGTGGGGTCTGTGGGATGATAGGGAAGAATGCTGTACTTATATTCCTCAGAATTCTGGAGTCAACGGTAAAACTATAGTGGCCCTTACAGAGATTAAAAATCTGGCCCAGGAAATAAAGGCCAATGCAGAAGTAGATACCTCTTTCTTCTCAGGGTGGCTTGGAGGACTCAAAGGATTTCTCCAACGAGCCTGCTTAGTGGTAACAGGACTTTTGGTGCTAGGATTGATAATTCTATGTTGTGTGATACCCTTGTACAGGAAAGCTGTGACCAATGCAACCGCCTCCTCAGGTACTTTCCTTCATCAGGAAGTTGTGTCCCTACTATATGATGACACTGATAAGGGTGATATGGAGAAATATACCCCGCAGGATAAACCTGATAAAACCCCCTATGACAAAATACAAATGGAAATGAGAGATTTAGTTTAGGGATAGTGGGAGAACTCCATGTGCAGGTTCGGTAGGGATTTGGTTGTTTGGGGGCGGTCCATAAGGGGCCAGCTTCTAAAATGACCAAGCGAAGAAATCCACTACCCCTGTCCCCACACATGGACAGTCTCAAAGACCACATATATTAAGGGAAAACTTAGTGTTTAGGGGGGATTGTCAAGGTAAAATATAATTTTCTACTTTTATATTCTATATATATTTTATATGCTATTTTTATATCTTTATATTCATATGTTTTCTTATACTTCCATATGCTTATGTACTTACTACAATTTAAAAAAACACAAAGTTTTCCTTGAATGAGTAGTATTCAGATTGAAATGTATTCTAAGAAGATGAGGTCAGTACCAGTTGGTGTCTGTCTCCGAGAAATGCATTGGTGTCTGTCTCCACCTTGTGTCCTACCACTGTACTACACCAACTATTTAATAACTTGAACTGAGAAACCACGTGATGTGCAAGGAAACTAGAATCGATTCTTAGGAAACGAAACTTAAGGATGACACGATGAAAGGAGGACTTAGAAGAAGATCTAAGGACCAATTAGAGATGGCCAGATGCTGGATATGTACATATATGTGTGTAGCCCTGGTGTGAAGGCACACACAGTACCCTGGAGGATGTGCGGAGAGGTAACAGTTTAATGCTCAATAAACATTCACTCCATCACACACTTAGACACACCCATAGGTTATATAGGCTAGTGATATACAGCTCAGTCAGTGAGTCTGTTTCCTGTCCTCGGACAGAGAAAGGTCAGTCTGTTTCCTGTCTTCGGACAGAACAGTCAGTGTGCAGTCTGTGCAGGAAGAAAGAGGAGTCAGCAGCAGAACCTTCAGTCGCCTGTCCCAAGGACAGTGGAGTTCAGTCGACGTGCTCCTGAACTAGAAGATTACTGAGCCTCTGTTAGCGAGCTCTGGGAAGAAGCAAGAAGGGATTAACCTGCATAGCCTTTGGAAGTGTGGAGTGCTTATGCTACAAGCGCGAACAGGGCGAAGGGCGCAGTGGAAAGGATTCTAAAAGTGCCTTAAGGATTGAACTATCCGGCATTGATCACCGGTCACTGGGGACCGAAGTGTCACTACAGCTTCAGGCGTAGGGATAGAAAAACCAGAGGCTTACTGGACCTTAGGTTACAGAAAGCAGCCCTTGGAGTGTCGGTACGTAACTGGGGTCAGGGAGAGTGGGAACCTTGAGTCGATGCAGGACAACAGTAGGAACTCAGCTCTCTCAAAGGAAGACTCCGACCACAAAACTGACCGGGCAGTACAGCTTTGGAGAAGCTGGAGTATTCGGAGTGAACTAAGCTTTATGCTAGTTGGACTCATCATATTGGAAAGTAAAGGAGGCCCCCAACCTGTTCAGCTGTTATCTCGAAGCACATCCTCCACCCGACCAGCCTCCCTGGGACCTGCCTTATCATCTGACAAGTAAAAGGTATGGAAAGACGCTGGATGGTGTGAGACTGATTTATTTACCTGCACCCGACATCATTAATTCCATAGACTTTGAGGGAAGAGTCCCACCTGTAGGGGACCTGACATCTAGCTGCCTCACCATCCCCTCAGAGATCTACAGCAGCGCTGGTCTTAGTGATCAGAGAACTACAGGTGGCGTCACGAATGTTATACACCTATCCCCTGTAAATATACCCCCCAACATACGCCTGACCGCCAGGGCCACAGACCGAGCCACCGCTACCTGTGACAACCCCATAGACTTCCATGGGCTCGGCTCTGAGTACCCCATTGCTCTGGTAACCCACAATTGTGGTGCGGGTCACAACAAAAACTTGGCGTCACGAACAGGATGCGAAACTCGCAAAATTGCGAGCCCTGTGTGCCTGTGGAGGTGTTTTTGTGAAAAAGGACTGTTTGCTATTTTTGGCGCTAAAATCCGCCATTTTTGCCGCCAAATTCGCGCCCTCAGGCGCTGGAGAAGAAGGTGGGCGTGGATTCGTGGGCGTGTGCCCCCTGTGGCGCGAAGAGAATGCCTGCCCTCTCAAAGTGCTATTACAATATGCGATCCTGCCCTACAGCAAAGGAGGTCCGCCTCCTCTTCACCTTCCCTGCGAAGAGGAGGAGACGCAAACCCCGCCTCCACGGAAGAGACCGGACGGCTCTGAAAGAAGAGAGAGTGTTCTGGAACAGGATGGAGGCAGGATATGTGCAGCCGAGCAGGGAAGCGGTGGAAGGCAGGCCCCGTTCCCCAGCCAAGCTGCCACTAGAACCGGAACCATCTGTGGTCCTGCACCTGCAGCAAGCATTGCTGGAGATTGGAGAGGAAAATGCAAGATTGAAGAAGATGGTTTTGCAACAACCTGGCATGGAGGAGATCGAGAGACGCCGGCGTAACCAGATGCAGCGGTGGCTGTGGGACGCGGTGTTCTCTCCCCTCGACGACCCTCCACGATTTGAGTTACCAAAACTTCTGCTGCCCAAGGCTAAGGAGCAACCGGAGGCTACCCCCAAAAGGACCGACCCTGAACCTACTGATGGAGCGGTGGAAGCGAAGGAGGTTGAGGAGGTACCGCCAGTTCCGGAACGCCCGCCCGGCCAGGAGGCCGCAGCAGATGATCGATCCCCGGTAGGAACACCGGAGGGGTCCTGTCCATCATTACCAGACGTCGACTGGGATGAGATGGCGCGCCTGGATGACGTCGCCTACGCCGCCCAGTGGGAACGTGAGTGGCAGCGTCGCGAAGAGGAACAGCGACGCCGGCAGGAGGAAGAGCGGGAAGTGCAGCGGAACCGGCAGCGGCAGTACGAGCAGCTGATTGCGGATAAGGAAAGTGTCCGCAGGGAAAAAGGTACTCTAAGGGAACCGCGGCGGCAGGGGTGTGTGACAGAGTTCCAGCTCCGGAAGGGCTGGGGCTTCATTAGAGAACCGGGCCTCTACCCAGGGGTCTTTGTCAGTCGCAGGGACGTAGAATCCCACCTGCCCATCGGCCATCCCGGGAGGGACCTAATCAATGGGGACATAGTAACCTATACACGGCACTGGGGTATGAAGGGATGGTATGCCCTTAATGTCACAATCGTCCGTGACCCCGTCCCTGACGCAGGTAACGTCACCATTGCCGGCGCATCCCAGTCTCAATCTACCGCTACATCAGGCCGTGCCCCGGCATCGCCCCAGGAGAGTATATCACAGTTGGAAGCGCCCCCTGCATACTCTACTCTGCCAGTATCTCGCGCCAAATCGCAAACCGCGACCCCGTTTAAGTCGCAAGTTATACCGCCGGACGTGGCGGCACCAGCAGAGATGCCATCAGTAACTTGTAATGACGACATACCCGTTGCGCCCCCAGTGGTTCGCACAAGGAATGTGGCGACACAAACGTTGATAGCAAGTCACGACTTGTTCGTCATGAGATCTAAGGATCATCGCGTCGTTCCAGCACCCGGTGTGGAAGACGTCACTGAAGTTAGTAAATAATAAAGACTGGTAGGACCCAGACAGGGTTTGCCACGTTCAATATGTATATAAGTTGGTAAAAGTGAAAATAGTTTGCACCGTTGATATGAGTATATAATGTTTACATATTTTGCCAAAAATAGAATCCCGGCTGGGTAAGCAGATAAAGAGAGTTTTTGCACTTTATGGTATTTATGTGATAAGTGGTCGCATATTTGCACCAAGTTTATAGGGAATACTCTAGTTGAGTAAATAGAATCTGATATAATGTGAATTATTTGAAAATGTGTCTTATAAGGGACTGCGTGGCTGAGGACTGAGCCAGCCCAAAAACTGTATCCTGTAAATAGTTGCGCTTCGGTGCATTTAAAATGGTTTTACATGAAACCACAACTACCTCTGAACATAAAACCCGTGTGGTGTGGCACTGAGTGAGGTCTGCATTCAGATGTCCTGCAGCCCACCCAGGACCCACGTTGAAGGTTTGGTGCGGGTCCTTCACAAGAATACTGTGTATTTATTGAATGTTTTGATGCTTTAATACTTTTTGTATTTTCCTACTGTACATAATGCAACGTTTAAGAAATTCTTACCTCCCGGATGGGAAGAGTTTAATGTTTATTGTTAATGAAAAACAAAATGTCTTCTTGTATTTCACAGCCCGGGAGTGCTGTATTTTACCATGGGGGAATGTGTAGCCCTGGTGTGAAGGCACACACAGTACCCTGGAGGATGTGCGGAGAGGTAACAGTTTAATGCTCAATAAACATTCACTCCATCACACACTTAGACACACCCATAGGTTATAAGAGCTAGTGAGATCTAGCCAGTGAGAGAGTCTAGCCCGGGTGGCTCCTGAGTGAGTCATCCCACCTGTGTGCAGTCTGTGCAGGAAGAAAGAGGAGTCAGCAGCAGAACCTTCAGTCGCCTGTCCCAAGGACAGTGGAGTTCAGTCGACGTGCTCCTGAACTAGAAGATTACTGAGCCTCTGTTAGCGAGCTCTGGGAAGAAGCAAGAAGGGATTAACCTGCATAGCCTTTGGAAGTGTGGAGTGCTTATGCTACAAGCGCGAACAGGGCGAAGGGCACAGTGGAAGGAATTCAGAAGTGCTTTAAGGATTGAACTATCCGGCATTGATCACCGGTCACTGGGGACCGAAGTGTCACTACAGCTTCAGGCGTAGGGATAGAAAAACCAGAGGCTTACTGGACCTTAGGTTACAGAAAGCAGCCCTTGGAGTGTCGGTACGTAACTGGGGTCAGGGAGAGTGGGAACCTTGAGTCGATGCAGGACAACAGTAGGAACTCAGCTCTCTCAAAGGAAGACTCCGACCACAAAACTGACCGGGCAGTACAGCTTTGGAGAAGCTGGAGTATTCGGAGTGAACTAAGCTTTATGCTAGTTGGACTCATCATATTGGAAAGTAAAGGAGGCCCCCAACCTGTTCAGCTGTTATCTCGAAGCACATCCTCCACCCGACCAGCCTCCCTGGGACCTGCCTTATCATCTGACAAGTAAAAGGTATGGAAAGACGCTGGATGGTGTGAGACTGATTTATTTACCTGCACCCGACATCATTAATTCCATAGACTTTGAGGGACCAGTCCCACCTGTGGGGGACCCGACATCTAGCTGCCACACCATCCCCTCAGAGATCTACAGCAGCGCTGGTCTTAGTGATCAGAGAACTACAGGTGGCGTCACGAATGTTATACACCTATCCCCTGTAAATATACCCCCCAACATACGCCTGACCGCCAGGGCCACAGACCGAGCCACCGCTACCTGTGACAACCCCATAGACTTCCATGGGCTCGGCTCTGAGTACCCCATTGCTCTGGTAACCCACAATTGTGGTGCGGGTCACAACATATGGACATCTATAGCTTACTTCCCTGCTCTCGTCCACCCTTTTACTCCACCCTGACATCCTGTGTATGTAATCTCATGTTCTCAGAAATAAAGCTCAGAACCTTGCTGAGATTGGTGCCTGCACACAGTCCTCTAAGCATGATCTGAAGTTTGAACCAGCCTATTGTCTGACTCATTCTTTAAACAGTTAAACCATGCTTATAATCTAATTTGGAGTGACTGAAGGACGAGTGTTTGTCGTTTCGACCCCCGACAAGACTATGTATTCTTTACTGTAAGAGCAGTGAGACTATGGATTTTTTACTGTAAGAGCAGTGAGACTATGGATTCTTTACTGTAAGAGCAGTGAGACTATGGAGTCTTCAGTGTAAGAGCAGTGAGACTATGGATTTTTTACTGTAAGAACAGTGAGACTATGGATTCTTTACTGTAAGAGCAGTGAGACTATGGATTCTTTACTGTAAGAGCAGTGAGACTATGGATTTTTTAATGTAAGAGCAGTGAGACTATGGATTCTTTACTGTAAGAGCAGTGAGACTATGGATTCTTTACTGTAAGAGCAGTGAGACTATGGATTTTTTAATGTAAGAGCAGTGAGACTATGGATTCTTTACTGTAAGAGCAGTGAAACTATGGAGTCTTCTGTGTAAGAGCACTGAGACTATGGAGTCTTTACTGTAAGAGCAGTGAGACTGGATTTTTACTGTAAGAGCAGTGAGACTATGGAGTCTTTACTGTAAGAGCAGTGAGACTATGGATTATTTACTGTAAGAGCAGTAAGACCATGGATTTTTTACTGTAAGAGCAGTGAGACTATGGAGTCTCTACTGTAAGAGCAGTATTACTATGGATTCTTTACTGTAAGAGCAGTGAGACTATGGAGTCTTCAGTGTAAGAGCAGTGAGACTATGGATTTTTTACTGTAAGAGCAGTGAGACTGTGGATTCTTTTCTGTAAGAGCAGTGAGACTATGGAGTCTTCAGTGTATGAGCAGTGAGACTATGGATTCTTTACTGTAAGATCAGTGAAACTATGGAGTCTTCAGTTTAAGAGCAGTGAGACTATGGAGTCTTCAGTGTAAGAGCAGTGAGACTATGGAGTCTTCAGTGTAAGAGCAGTGAGACTATGGATTCTTTACTGTAAGAGCAGTGAGACTATGGATTCTTTACTGTAAGAGCAGTGAGACTATGGATTTTTTACTGTAAGAGCAGTGAGACTGTGGATTCTTTACTGTAAGAGCAGTGAGACTATGGATTCTTTACTGTAAGAGCAGTGAGACTATGGATTTTTTTTACTGTAAGAGCAGTGAGACTGTGGAATCTTTACTGTAAGAGCAGTGAGAGTATGGATTCTTTACTGTAAGAACAGTGAGACTATGGATTTTTTACTGTAAGCAGTGAAACTGTGGATTCTTTACTGTAAGAGCAGTGAGACTATGGATTCTTTACTGTAAGGGCAGTGAGACTATAGAGTCTTTACTGTAAGATCAGTGAGACTATGGGGTCTTCAGTGTAAGAGCAGTGAGACTATGGAGTCTTCAGTGTAAGAGCAGTGAGACTATGGATTCTTTACTGTAAGAGCAGTGAGACTATGGATTCTTTACTGTAAGAGCAGTGAGACTATGGATTCTTTACTGTAAGAGCAGTGAAACTATGGAGTCTTCAGTGTAAGAGCAGTGAGACTATGGATTCTTTACTATAAGATCAGTGAGACTATGGAGTATTTAGTGTAAGAGCACTGAGATTATGGAGTCTTCAGTGTAAGAGCAGTGAGACTATGGATTTTTTACGTAGGTAAAAAAGCAGTGAGACTATGGAGTCTTTACTGTAAGAGCAGTGAGACTATAGATTTTTTTTACTGTAAGAGCAGTGAACTATGGATTACTTACTGTAAGAGCAGTGAGACTATGGATTTTTACTGTAAGAGCAGTGAGACTATGGAGTCTTCAGTGTAAGAGCAGTGAGACTATGGATTCTTTACTGTAAGAGCAGTGAGACTATGGATTCTTTACTGTAAGAGCAGTGAGACTATGGATTCTTTACTGTAAGAGCAGTGAAACTATGGATGTCTTCAGTGTAAGAGCAGTGAGACTATGGATTCTTTACTATAAGATCAGTGAGACTATGGAGTATTTAGTGTAAGAGCACTGAGACTATGGAGTCTTCAGTGTAAGAGCAGTGAGACTATGGATTTTTTACTGTAAGGACAGTGAGACTATGGAGTCTTTACTTTAAGAGCAGTGAGACTATGGATTTTTACTGTAAGAGCAGTGAGACTATGGAGTCTTTACTGTAAGAGCAGTGAGACTATGGAGTCTTCAGTGTAAGAGCAGTGAGACTATGGATTTTTTACGGTAAAAACAGTGAGATTATGGAGTCTTTACTGTAAGAGCAGTGAGACTATAGATTTTTTTTACTGTAAGAGCAGTGATACTATGGATTACTTACTGTAAGAGCAGCGAGACTATGGAGTTTTTACTGTAAGAGCAGTGAGACTATGGAGTCTTCAGTGTAAGAGCAGTGAGACTATGGATTCTTTACTGTAAGAGCAGTGAGACTATGGATTCTTTACTGTAAGAGCAGTGAGACTATGGATTCTTTACTGTAAGAGCAGTGAAACTATGGAGTCTTCAGTGTAAGAGCAGTGAGACTATGGATTCTTTACTATAAGATCAGTGAGACTATGGAGTATTTAGTGTAAGAGCACTGAGACTATGGAGTCTTCAGTGTAAGAGCAGTGAGACTATGGATTTTTTACTGTAAGGACAGTGAGACTATGGAGTCTTTACTTTAAGAGCAGTGAGACTATGGATTTTTTACTGTAAGAGCAGTGAGACTATGGAGTCTTTACTGTAAGAGCAGTGAGACTATGGAGTCTTCAGTGTAAGAGCAGTGAGACTATGGATTTTTTACGGTAAAAACAGTGAGATTATGGAGTCTTTACTGTAAGAGCAGTGAGACTATAGATTTTTTTTACTGTAAGAGCAGTGATACTATGGATTACTTACTGTAAGAGCAGCGAGACTATGGAGTTTTTACTGTAAGAGCAGTGAGACTATGGAGTCTTCAGTGTAAGAGCAGTGAGACTATGGATTCTTTACTGTAAGAGCAGTGAGACTATGGATTCTTTACTGTAAGAGCAGTGAGACTATGGATTCTTTACTGTAAGAGCAGTGAAACTATGGAGTCTTCAGTGTAAGAGCAGTGAGACTATGGATTCTTTACTATAAGATCAGTGAGACTATGGAGTATTTAGTGTAAGAGCACTGAGACTATGGAGTCTTCAGTGTAAGAGCAGTGAGACTATGGATTTTTTACTGTAAGACAGTGAGACTATGGAGTCTTTACTTTAAGAGCAGTGAGACTATGGATTTTTTACTGTAAGAGCAGTGAGACTATGGAGTCTTTACTGTAAGAGCAGTGAGACTATGGATTCTTTACTGTAAGAGCAGTAAGACCATGGATACTTTACTGTAAGAGCAGTATTACTATGGATTCTTACTGTAAGAGTAGTGAGATTGTGGAGTCTTTACTGTAAGAGCAGTGAGACTATGGAGTCTTCATGTAAGAGCAGTGATACTATGGATTCTTTACTGTAAGAGCAGTGAGACTATGGATTTTTTATTGTAAGAGCAGTGGGACTATGTATTCTTTACTGTAAGAGCAGTGAAACTATGGAGTCTTCAGTGTAAGAGCAGTGAGACTATGGATTCTTTACTGTAAGATCAGTGAGACTATGGAGTCTTCAGTGTAAGAGCAGTGAGACTATGGATTCTTTACTGTAAGAGCAGTGAAACTATGGATTCTTTACTGTAAGAGCAGAGAGACTATGGATTTTTACTGTAAGAGCAGTGAGACTGTGGATTCTTTACTGTAAGAGCAGTGAGACTATGGATTCTTTACTGTAAGAGCAGTGAACTATGGATTTTATTGTAAGAGCAGTGGATATGTATTCTTTACTGTAAGAGCAGTGAAGACTATGGAGTCTTCAGTGTAAGAGCAGTGAGACTATGGATTCTTCACTGTAAGATCAGTGAGACTATGGAGTCTTCAGTGTAAGAGCAGTGAGACTATGGATTCTTTACTGTAAGAGCAGTGAAACTATGGATTCTTTACTGTAAGAGCAGTGAGACTATGGATTCTTTACTGTAAGAGCAGTGAGACTATGGATTCTTTACTGTAAGATCAGTGAGACTATGGAGTCTTCAGTGTAAGACACTGAGACTATGGAGTATTCAGTGTAAGAGCAGTGAGACTGTGGATTCTTTACTGTAACAGCAGTGAGACTATGGATTCTTTACTGTAAGAGCAGTGAGACTGTGGATTCTTTACTGTAAGAGCAGTGAGACTATGGATTCTTTACTGTAAGAGCAGTGAGACGATGGATTCTTTACTGTAAGAGCAGTGAGACTATGGATTCTTTACTGTAAGAGCAGTGAGACTATGGATTCTTTACTGTAAGAGCAGTGAAACTATGAAGTCTTCAGTGTAAGAGCAGTGAGACTATGGATTCTTTACTATAAGATCAGTGAGACTATGGAGTATTTAGTGTAAGAGCACTGAGACTATGGAGTCTTCAGTGTAAGAGCAGTGAGACTATGGATTTTTTACTGTAAGGACAGTGAGACTATGGAGTCTTTACTTTAAGAGCAGTGAGACTATGGATTTTTTACTGTAAGAGCAGTGAGACTATGGAGTCTTTACTGTAAGGGCAGTGAGACTATGGATTCTTTACTGTAAGAGCAGTAAGACCATGGATACTTTACTGTAAGAGCAGTATTACTATGGATTCTTTACTGTAAGAGTAGTGAGACTGTGGAGTCTTTACTGTAAGAGCAGTGAGACTATGGAGTCTTCAGTGTAAGAGCAGTGATACTATGGATTCTTTACTGTAAGAGCAGTGAGACTATGGATTTTTTATTGTAAGAGCAGTGGGACTATGTATTCTTTACTGTAAGAGCAGTGAAACTATGGAGTCTTCAGTGTAAGAGCAGTGAGACTATGGATTCTTTACTGTAAGATCAGTGAGACTATGGAGTCTTCAGTGTAAGAGCAGTGAGACTATGGATTCTTTTTGTAAGAGCAGTGAAACTATGGATTCTTTACTGTAAGAGCAGAGAGACTATGGATTTTTTACTGTAAGAGCAGTGAGACTGTGGATTCTTACTGTAAGAGCAGTGAGACTATGGATTCTTTACTGTAAGAGCAGTGAGACTATGGATTTTTTATTGTAAGAGCAGTGGGACTATGTATTCTTTACTGTAAGAGCAGTGAAACTATGGAGTCTTCAGTGTAAGAGCAGTGAGACTATGGATTCTTCACTGTAAGATCAGTGAGACTATGGAGTCTTCAGTGTAAGAGCAGTGAGACTATGGATTCTTTACTGTAAGAGCAGTGAAACTATGGATTCTTTACTGTAAGAGCAGTGAGACTATGGATTCTTTACTGTAAGAGCAGTGAGACTATGGATTCTTTACTGTAAGATCAGTGAGACTATGGAGTCTTCAGTGTAAGACACTGAGACTAGAGAGTATTCAGTGTAAGAGCAGTGAGACTGTGGATTCTTTACTGTAACAGCAGTGAGACTATGGATTCTTTACTGTAAGAGCAGTGAGACTGTGGATTCTTTACTGTAAGAGCAGTGAGACTATGGATTCTTTACTGTAAGAGCAGTGAGACGATGGATTCTTTACTGTAAGAGCAGTGAGACTATGGATTCTTTACTGTAAGAGCAGTGAGACTATGGATTCTTTACTGTAAGAGCAGTGAAACTATGGAGTCTTCAGTGTAAGAGCAGTGAGACTATGGATTCTTTACTATAAGATCAGTGAGACTATGGAGTATTTAGTGTAAGAGCACTGAGACTATGGAGTCTTCAGTGTAAGAGCAGTGAGACTATGGATTTTTTACTGTAAGGACAGTGAGACTGGAGTCTTTACTTTAAGAGCAGTGAGACTATGGATTTTTTACTGTAAGAGCAGCGAGACTATGGAGTCTTTACTGTAAGAGCAGTGAGACTATGGATTCTTTACTGTAAGAGCAGTAAGACCATGGATACTTTACTGTAAGAGCAGTATTACTATGGATTCTTTACTGTAAGTAGTAGTGAGATTGTGGAGTCTTTACTGTAAGAGCAGTGAGACTATGGAGTCTTCAGTGTAAGAGCAGTGATACTATGGATTCTTTACTGTAAGAGCAGTGAGACTATGGATTTTTTATTGTAAGAGCAGTGGGACTATGTATTCTTTACTGTAAGAGCAGTGAAACTATGGAGTCTTCAGTGTAAGAGCAGTGAGACTATGGATTCTTTACTGTAAGATCAGTGAGACTATGGAGTCTTCAGTGTAAGAGCAGTGAGACTATGGATTCTTTACTGTAAGAGCAGTGAAACTATGGATTCTTTACTGTAAGAGCAGAGAGACTATGGATTTTTTACTGTAAGAGCAGTGAGACTGTGGATTCTTTACTGTAAGAGCAGTGAGACTATGGATTCTTACTGTAAGAGCATGAGACTATGGATTTTTTATTGTAAGAGCAGTGGGACTATGTATTCTTTACTGTAAGAGCAGTGAAACTATGGAGTCTTCAGTGTAAGAGCAGTGAGACTATGGATTCTTCACTGTAAGATCAGTGAGACTATGGAGTCTTCAGTGTAAGAGCAGTGAAACTATGGATTCTTTACTGTAAGAGCAGTGAAACTATGGATTCTTTACTGTAAGAGCAGTGAGACTATGGATTCTTTACTGTAAGATCAGTGAGACTATGGAGTCTTCAGTGTAAGAGCACTGAGACTATGGAGTATTCAGTGTAAGAGCAGTGAGACTATGGATTCTTTACTGTAAGAGCAGTGAAACTATGGATTCTTTACTGTAAGAGCAGTGAGACTAAGGATTTTTACTGTAAGAGCAGTGAGACTGTGGATTCTTTACTGTAAGAGCAGTGAGACTATGGATTCTTTACTGTAAGAGCAGTGAGACTGTGGATTCTTTACTGTAAGAGCAGTGAGACTATGGATTCTTTACTGTAAGAGCAGTGAGACTATGGATTCTTTACTGTAAGAGCAGTGAGACTGTGGATTCTTTACTGTAAGAGCAGTGAGACTATGGATTCTTTACTGTAAGATCAGTGAGACTGTGGATTCTTTACTGTAAGAGCAGTGAGACTATGGATTCTTTACTGTAAGAGCAGTGAGACTGTGGATTCTTTACTGTAAGAGCAGTAATATTATGGAACGGTACCACATGATGTTGTAATGGGCGATTCACTAAATTACAAGGAGTCCTAGATGCCTTTCTTGATAATATTCCAGGTTATAGGCACCAGATTCTGAGGTGAACGCTGATCCCGAGAATTCGTCTGATCGCCGTATGTGGAGTCGGGAAGGAATTTTCCCCTAATAAGGCAGAATTTCACCGGCCTCATGGGGTCTTGTCTTCTGGGTCATCATGTTAGGCTCTAGGTTGAGCTCAATGAACTCATGTCTACCTTCAACGTTAACAACTATGAAGACAGCAGCACATAGAGGAGTCTGGGTCAGGATGGGGACTGAGGAGGACGAAAGTCATTAACCCATTAATAACCATCGATACACCTTTTAAACCGGGCAGTTAGGGGTACTTATTCCTCAGCACCACTTTTTATCGGCACTGAGAAATAAAAGTATAATGGCCCCAGCGTCGAAAAATCTCCGGAGTCTAGGCTACTGGGGGTAGCTGAGACCCCGGAGAACATATTCAGGGCGGGTTTTATGGTCCTGTCACATAATTTCCGTTATTCACCAAGTAACGGTGATCACAAAAAAAAAAAAGTCTGGTTTTCAATTCATTTCTGACATGATCTAGCAGATCAGAGATGTGAGAAATGGGGTCCCCCAAGCCACCCCGATACCTCTGCCATCGCCAGACCCTCCTGCTCCATCACCCGGCCCTCCACGTCATCTTCCTGGAAGAAAATGGCGGGTGCATGCGCAGTGCGCCCGCCGAGATCTGCCAGCACCCGGCAATAAAAGGAAAGTTTTCCTATTGGTTCATTTTGATCACTGTGGGTCTATCACAGTGATCAAAATAAAAAATAATAAATTAAACCCTCTATTGTCACCGCCTTAGTTACATAAAAACAATAAAATAAAAAATAATAATTTGTTTCCATTCTTTGCAGCTGGGGTTAGGGTTGGGTTAATGACTAGGGTTAGGGTTGGGGTTAGGGTTGTGTTGGGTGTTAGGGATTGGTTTAGGGTTAGGGCTGGGGTGAGGGTTGTGTTGGGGTTAGGGTTGTGTTGGGTGTTAGGGCTGGGGTTAGGGTTGTGTTGTGGTTAGGGTTGTGTTGGGTGTTAGGGATTGGTTTAGGGTTAGGGCTGGGGTTAGGGTTGTGTTGGGGTTAAGGTTGTGTTGGGGGTTAGGGACTGGTTTAGGGTTAGGGCTGAGGTTAGGGTTGTGTTGGGGTTAGGGTTGTGTTGGGTGTTAGGGCTGGGGTTAGTGTTGTGTTGGGGTTAGGGTTGTGTTGGGTGTTAGGGATTGGTTTAGGCTTAGTGCTGGGGTTAGGGTTGTGTTGGGGTTAAGGTTGTGTTGGGGTTAGGGTTGTGTTAGGTGTTTGGGATTGGTTTAGGGTTAGGGTTGGGGTTAGGGTTGTGTTGGGTGTTAGGGATTGGTTTAGAGTTAGGGTTGTGTTGGGGTTAAGGTTGTGTTGGGGTTAGGGTTGTGTTGGGTTTTTGGGATTGGTTTAGGGTTAGGGCTGGGGTTAGGGTTGTGTTGTGGTTAAAGTTGTGTTAGGGTGAGGGTTGTTTTATGGTTCTGTTAGGGTTAGGGTTTAGTTTAGGGTTGTCTTCGGGGTTAGTGTTGTGAACGTATTGGAGACGACTTCAGAGCTGAAGCTCCCTCCGGTGGTTGCTAAGGGTATTGAACCTATGTTGAACTCCAGAAGTCCTCCACCTGCAATTGACAAGTGGTTGTCAGGTGGTACTGACTGGCCTGATATAAGTGAGCTGACCTCCAATGATCCTCGCCGGTGATCAATTGTTCTTCCTGGTCTTGGTTGGAATTCAGCTTACCTTCCTGCTGTCTCCTGCTAGCATTCAGATAAGTTCCTTTCAGTTTTTTTTACTGTGGTTTGATTTTGCTTGTTTTTGCTGAATTGCTTTTGAGTTCAGCCGGGTCCCCTTTGGGGGCTTGTGCTGATCTCTGTTCTCTTTTTGTATTTGTTCATTTGCTCAGTTCGTGTGATATTTTTCTGCTGGGTAGCTGCGTGTTCACACCAGAGATCTGATCTAGGTGGTCGAGACCGTGTGGTCTCAGCGCTTTTGGATTCAGAAGTGTTGGAGTTTTTCCTAGGGTTTTTCTGGGTTGCAGACAGTATTCTCTCCTGTGCTGTCCTATCTAGACAGTTTTGGCCCCAGCGTTTGCTCATTCTATTTTCTGTCTGTGTCCGTGTTTTCATCTTGTCTAACCGCCATAATATGTTTGGGGGCTTCCTATTCTGTTGGGGCTCTACTCCGGGCAGTTAGCTTTCCTCTTTCCATCTTCAGGGATAGCTATCTCTCCGGCTGTGACGAGGAGTACAGGGCACCGTAGGAACGTCCCATGGCTGCTTCTAGTTGTGCGGTTAGTTTAGGGGTCTGCAACCTATTAGTTACCAACCTCTCTGGTGTTTGCCTGCCTTTGTGTTTTTTTGCTCCTGCCTCCTCAGCTACCAAAACATAACAGGTTAGGGTTGTGTTGGGGTGAGGGTTGTGTTAGGTGTTAGGGATTGGTTTAGGGTTAGGGTTGGGGTTAGTCTTGTGTTGGGGTTAAGGTTGTGTTGGGGCTAGGATTGCGATTAGGGTTAGGATTAAGGGTGTGTTGGGGTTGTGTTAGGGTTGGGGTTAGAATTGGAGTTTTTCAAAAGCAAAAAAAAAGTGATGACAATATGCTGGCTAGTGTTGAGCACAAGTGCTTGCTGCTTCAGTTCAAATCGGGTGCTCTGGTATGCATGCTTTTTTTTGGGGTGTCTAACAGCCACTAAACATGCAGGCAGGGACTCGAGCATGTCACTTGTGCACCTGTCACTTGTGGGGGGGGTTTCCATTGTTTAGACACATCTGGGAGTCTCCAAACGCGACATGGTGCCCGCCATTGTTTCCAGCCAATTTTGCGTTCAAAAAGTCAAACGGCGCTCTCTCCCTTCTGACCCCTGCCATGCATCCAATGTTTTTCTCCAACATATGGGGTATCGGCGTACTCAGGAGAAATTGTACAAATTTTGTGGTCCATTTTGCCTTGTTACCCATGGGAAAATAAAAAAAGTTTGGGTCTAAAGTATATTGTTTGTGAAAAAAGTTAAATGTTAATTTTTCCCTTCCACGTTGCATTAGTTCTCATGAAGATCCTGAACTCCAACAGCTGCAGGAACCTTTCCCTGTAACCAGAAAAAATGTAAAACCTGTCCATTTATAATGACCACGGACAAGATAAAGATCCCCAACTCTATCAGGACTACAAGATCCCAGGTACTTTCAGCTGCATCACATCTAATGGGGTGTACCTAATTATATGTACCAAATGTTCAACTGGGGGTCTGTATATGGGGGAGACCGGGCAAAAACTAAGAACAAGGATGAATTCTCATCGCCACACAATAAGAGAAAAAATAATAGATCTACCTGTGGCCAAACACTTTTGTCTCCCCAGTCATAGCATGATGGACATGAAATTTCTGGTATTAAAAGGAAACTTCACATCTCAGAGAGACAGAAGGGTCTGGGAATATAAACTGATGACGACCTTTGACACTCTCAGTGCAGGAATGAATGTGTCGCATGGATTTATGTCTTTTTACATCAATTAAGGAATTTGCTCCTCAGACCTTCTGGAGCATCACACAACACAGAACCAGACCCCAATCAGAGGACAATAAACCTTTCACACTCCTCATCTATGAACTGCTCCAATATTTATGTTCATCTCTATCTCCCATAATGACAGTTCTGCTTCTCGTCACTTGTCTTATCTATTGCATTATTCCTGTGCTGTGTTGTGTATAAATATGTGATTCTTCAGATTTTGTTTTAGTCTTTGCCTGATGAAGAGACCTGAGGAGTCTCCAGAGCTGCTCCCATCTTCTCAGTTCGCCCTTAGAAGGTATCAACCACTGAGGACTCTCAGCTCGGAATGTTCTTCTATCCACAGATACACACACTTCTAGCTATTAACCCTTCAGACTCTGCCTCACTCTTCCCACTCAGCACTGTACGTGTGGCCGCTTATTACTCACCTGTGTTGGCTCCTGTCACGATAGCGGTTTTCCCCGTCAGGTCAGCGCGGCATTTCAGTGGCTCCCAGCTTCCCTTCCTCTGTAGGCGCAGCACCACGGCCAGGACCACGGAGCACAGGAACCAGGCAGGGTGACTGAGGACTGACAGCAGCTCCATGACGGCAGGGACTGAGTGCTGGGACGAGTGCGCTGCACCAGCTGCTCTGCGCTCTGCACCTGCTGAGACGCTGGGTCCTAGAGCCGGCGGCTTTATGGTGTCACATTGTAATCTGGAGTGCGGGAAGTAAACAGTCTCCCCCAGCAGCAATAACAAGGTCCAAGGCCTGAGGACAGGGCAACATTAACCCTCTCCTCTCCAGAGCGCTGCTGCACACCACAGCACAGACCGCAGCCGGACGGACAGACCGCGCACATGGAAACCTGCTTACTGTCAGTGAAAGAGAACACAGCGAGCGCAAGTCTGAGCTGAGGGTTTGTTACAATGGTATCAGGTGTACACAATGCCCTGTGATGGCCGGAAAATCAACGGCACCAGTCTCCCCACTATGGCCACCTTGTATCTGACTGCCAGGGGCCCCTATACACCGGGGCCCAAACAGCACATTTATTACTGACAGTGATGTCATCCGTCAGTGGGTGTGTGATGTCATGTGTTAGTGGGTGTGGTGTCAGTGATGTCATGTTAGTGGGTGTGGTGTCAGTGATGTCATCTGTCAGTGGGTGTGGTGTCTGTGATGTCATCTGTTAGTGGGTGTGGTGTCTGTGATTCATCTGTTAGTGGTGTGGTGTCAGTGATGTCATGTGTTAGTGGGTGTGGTGACAGTGATGTCATGTGTTAGTGGGTGTGGTGACAGTGATGTCATTGTTAGTGGGTGTGGTGTCTGTGATGTCATCTGTCAGTGGGTGTGGTGTCTGTGATGTCATCTGTCAGTGGGTGTGGTGTCAGTAATTCATCTGTTAGTGGGTGGTGTCAGTGATGTCTTGTTAGTGGTGTGGTGCAGTGATGTCATCTGTTAGTGGTGTGGTGTCTGTGATTCATCTGTAGTGGGTGTGGTGTGTGTGTCATCTGTTATGGGTGTGGTGTCTGTGATGTCATTTGTAGTGGGTGTGGTGTCTGTGATGTCATTGTTAGTGGGTGGTGGTCTGTGTTGTCATCTGTTAGTGGGTGTGGTGTCTGTGATGTCATCTGTTAGTGGTGTGGTGTCTGTGATGTCACTGTTAGTGGTGTGGGTGTCAGTGATGTCATGTTTAGTGGTGTGGTGCGTGATGTCTTGTTATGGGTGTGGTGCGGATGTCATCTGTTAGTGGGTGTGGTGTCTGTGATGTTTCTTATGTCAGTTGGTGTGTGTCGTGATGTCATGTGTTAGTGGTGTGGTGCAGTGATGTCATCTGTTAGTGGGGTGGTGTCAGTGATTCATCTGTTAGGGTGTGGTGTCAGTGATGTCATCTGTTGGGGGTGGTGTCGTGATGTCATCTGTTACTGGGTGTGGTGTTAGTGATGTCATCTGTTAGTGGGTGTGGTGTCGTGATGTCATCTGTAGTGGGTGTGTGTCGTGATCATCTGTTAGTGGTGTGGTGTCAGTGATTCATTGTTAGTGGTGTGGTGTCGTGATGTCATCTGTTAGTGGTGTGGTGTCGTGTGTCATTGTTAGTGGGTGTGGTGTCTGTGATGTCATCTGTTAGTGGGTGTGGTGTTGTGTGATGTCATCTGTTAGTGGTGTGGTGTCGTGATGTCATCTGTTAGTGGGTGTGGTGTCTGTGATGTCATCTGTTATGGGGTGTGGTGCTTGTATGTTATCATGTTAGTGGGTGTGGTGTCGTGATGTCTTGTTAGTGGGTGTGGTGTCTGTGATGTCATCTGTTAGTGGGTGGGTGTCGTGATGTCATTGTTAGTGGGTGTGGTGTCTGTGATGTCTTCTGTTAGTGGGTGTGGTGTCATGATCATTTTTGTTGGGTCTGTTTCTTGTAGGTGTGGTGTCTGATTTATGGTTGGTCGTGATGCTTGTTGGTGTGTGTCTGATTTCTGTGGGTGTTCTGTATTCTTGTATGGTGTGTGTGTGCTGTTGTGTGGGTGTCTGTGATGTCTGTTAGTGGGTTGGTGTCGTGATGTCATCTGTTAGTGGTGTTGTCTGTGATGTCATTGTTAGTGGTGTGGTGTCTGTGATGTCTTGTTAGTGGTGTGTGTCGTGATGTCTTCTGTTAGTGGTGTGTGTCTGTGATGCATCTGTTAGTGGGTGTGTGTCGTGATGTCTCTGTTGGGTGTGGTG
The DNA here is from genome assembly GCA_033576555.1 of Oophaga sylvatica. Lineage (NCBI taxonomy): Eukaryota > Metazoa > Chordata > Amphibia > Anura > Dendrobatidae > Oophaga > Oophaga sylvatica. The sequence goes on from JARQOD010000318.1 coordinate 162,452, forward strand.
TCTGTGAGTCTCTGTTAGTGTGGGTGTCTGTGTGTCAGTGTTATGGTGGTCGTGTCATCTGTGTGGTGTGGTGTCGTGATGTCTCTTTAGTGGTGTGGTCTGAGTACTGTTAGTGGTGGTGTCTGTGATGTCATCTGTTGGTGTGGTTGTGATGTCTTGTTATGTTGTGTCGTGATTCTTGTAGTGGTGGTGTCTGTGATGTCTCTGTTATGGTGGTGTCGGATTCATCTGTTAGTGGGTTGGTGTCGTGATGTCTGTTAGTGTGTGTTCTGATGTCTTTATGTGTGGTGTTGTGTTCATGTATGGTGTGGTTGATGTATCTGTATGTGTGTGCTGTGATGTCTTTATGGTGTGTCGTGACTTTGGTGTGTGTGTGTGTCATTTGGTGTGTGTCAGGATTCATCGAGGTTGGTTGTATGTCCGTAGGTGGTTGTGATGTCATTTATGGGTGTGGTGTCGTGATTCATCTGTAGGGTGTCATGATGTCTCGTTAGGTGTGGTGTCGGATATGTTATGGGTGGTTTTGATGTACTGTTAGGTGTGGTGTGTCTGTTATGGGTGTGTCTGTGCACTTCTGGTGTGGTCGTGATGTCACTGTTATTTGGTGTATGTATTTTATGGTGTGGTGTCATGAGTCTTTGGTGGGGACAGTGATGTCTTGTGTGGTGTGTGCATGATTCATCTTGGTGTGTGTGTGATGTCACGTAGGTGTGGTTCGTATTTGTGGGTGTGGTTGTAGTGGTGGGTTCGGATGTCATCTTAGTGGTGTGTTCGTGATTCATCGTATGGTTTCTGGTCTGTATGTGTCGTGTTGTGTTATGGGTGGTGTCAGTGATGTCATCTGTTAGTGGGTGTGGTGTCAGTGATGTCATCTGTTAGTGGGTGTGGTGTCTGTGATGTCATCTGTTATGGGTGTGGTGTCTGTGATGTCATCTGTTAGTGGGTGTGGTGTCAGTGATGTCATCTGTTAGTGGGTGTGGTGTCTGTGATGTCATCTGTTAGTGGTGTGGTGTCTGTGATGTCTTCTGTTAGTGGGTGTGGTGTCTGTGATGTCTTCTGTTAGTGGGTGGGTCTGTGATGTCATCTGTTATGGTGTGGTGTCTGTGATGTCATCTGTTAGTGGGTGTGGTGTCTGTGATGTCTTCTGTTAGTGGGTGTGTGTCAGTGATGTCATCTGTTAGTGGTGTGGTGTCTGTGATGTCATCTGTTAGTGGTGTGGTGTCTGTGATGTCTTGTTAGTGGTGTGGTGTCGTGATGTCTTGTTAGTGGGTGTGGTGTCTGTGATGTCTTCTGTTAGTGGGTGTGGTGTCTGTGATGTCATCTGTTAGTGGGTGTGGTGTCTGTGATGTCTTGTTAGTGGGTGTGTGTCTGTGATGTCTTGTTAGTGGGTGTGGTGTCGTGATGTCATCTGTTAGTGGTGTGGTGTCTGTGATGTCATCTGTTAGTGGGTGTGGTGTCTGTGATGTCTTGTTAGTGGTGTGGTGTCTGTGATGTCTTCTGTTAGTGGGTGTGGTGTCTGTGTGTCATCTGTTAGTGGTGTGGTGTCAGTGATGTCATCTGTCAGTGGTGTGGTGTCTGTGATGTCATCTGTTAGTGGGTGTGGTGTCGTGATGTCATTGTTAGGGATGTGGTGTCAGTGATATCATCTGTTAGTGGGTGTGGTGTCAGTGATGTCATCGTTAGTTGGTGTGGTGTCAGTGATGTCATCTGTTAGTGGGTGTGGTGTCTGTGATGTCATCTGTTACTGGTGTGGTGTTAGTGATGTCATCTGTTAGTGGGGTGGTCAGTGATGTCATCTGCAGTGGTGTGGTGTCTGTGATGTCATCTGTTAGTGGATGTGGTGTCAGTGATATCATCTGTTAGTGGTGTGGTGTCGTGATGTCATTGTTAGTGGTGTGGTGCAGTGATGTCATCTGTTAGTGGGTGTGGTGTCGTGATTCTATCTGTTAGTGGGTGTGGTGTCTGTGAGTCATCTGTTAGGGGTGTGGTGCTGTGATGTCATTGTAGTGGGTGTGGTGTCTGTGATTCATTGTTAGTGGGTGTGGTGTCTGTGATGTCATCTGTTAGTGGGTGTGGTGTCTGTGATGTCATCGTTATGGTGTGGTGTCAGTGATGTCATGTGTTAGTGTGTGTGGTGCGTGATGTCATTGTTAGTGGGTGTGGTGTCGTGATGTCATGTAGTGGTGTGGTGTCTGTGATGTCATCTGTAGTGGGTGTGGTGTCTGTGATGTCATCTTTAGTGCGTGTGGTGTCAGTGATGTCATGTTAGTGGTGTGTGCAGTGATGTCATCTGTAGTGGTGTGTGTCAGTGATTCATCTGTTAGTGGGTGTGGTGTCAGTGATGTCATGTTAGTGGGTTGGTGTCTGTGATGTCATCTGTTATGGTGTGGTGTCTAGTGATGTCATCTGTTAGTGGGTGTGGTGCAGTGATGTCATCTGTTAGTGGGTGTGGTGTCAGTGATTCATCTGTTAGTGGGTGTGGTGTCAGTGATGTCATCTGTTAGTGGGTGTGGTGTCAGTGATGTCATCTGTTATGGGTGTGGTGTCAGTGATGTCATCTGTTAGTGGTGTGGTGTCTGTGATGTCATCTGTTAGTGGGTGTGGTGTCTGTGATGTCATCTGTTAGTGGGTGTGGTGTCAGTGATGTCATCTGTTAGTGGGTGTGGTGTCTGTGATGTCATCTGTTAGTGGGTGTGGTGTCTGTGATGTCTCTGTTAGTGGGTGTGGTGTCTGTGATGTCATCTGTTAGTGGGTGTGGTGTCTGTGATGTCATCTGTTAGTGGGTGTGGTGTCTGTGATGTCATCTGTTAGTGGGTGTGGTGTCTGTGATGTCTCTGTTAGTGGGTGTGGTGTCAGTGATGTCATCTGTTAGTGGGTGTGGTGTCTGTGATGTCATCTGTTAGTGGGTGTGGTGTCTGTGATGTCTTGTTAGTGGGTGTGGTGTCAGTGATGTCATTGTTAGTGGGTGTGGTGTCTGTGATGTCTTCTGTTAGTGGGTGTGTGTCTGTGATGTCATCGTGGGTGTGGTGTCTGTGATGTCATCTGTTAGTGGGTGTGGTGTCTGTGATGTCATCTGTTAGTGGGTGTGGTGTCAGTGATGTCATCTGTTAGTGGGTGTGGTGTCAGTGATGTCATCTGTTAGTGGGTGTGGTGTCTGTGATGTCATCTGTTATGGGTGTGGTGTTAGTGATGTCATCTGTTAGTGGGTGTGGTGTCGTGATGTCATCTGTTCGTGGGTGTGGTGTCTGTGATGTCATCTGTTAGGGTGGGTGTGGTGTCAGTGATTGTTCATGTTTGTTGTGGGTGTGGTGTCAGTGATGTCATCTGTTAGTGGGTGTGGTGTCAGTGATGTCATCTGTAGTGGGTGTGGTGTCTGTGATGTCATCTGTTAGTGGGTGTGGTGTTAGTGATGTCATCTGTTAGTGGGTGTGGTGTCTGTGATGTCATCTGTTATGGGTGTGGTGTCAGTGATGTCATCTGTTAGTGGGTGTGGTGTCTGTGATGTCATCTGTTACTGGGTGTGGTGTTAGTGATGTCATCTGTTAGTGCGTGTGGTGTCGTGATGTCATGTTAGTGGGTTGGTGTCAGTGATGTCATCTGTCAGTGGGTGTGGTGTCGTGATGTCATGCGAGTGACACAGCGCTCATCACTGGAAATCTCAGAGTGCGTGCGATATACCCCGACCCCGGGGTTTAATGGAGATGGAGGAGTCTCTCCTCCTCCCCAGCTGTGCCCCATCCGCTCTGTGCAGGGTCGGAGCACAGTCACCCCCAGGACCCGGGGGGTCTCAGCCTCTCATAAAGTTATGGGTGCGAGTGACACAGCGCTTTTCACTGGATATCATCAGAGTGCGGTGGCGATATACCCCGACCCCGAATGGGGGGAGATGGAGAGTCTCTGCCTCCTCCGCAGCTGTCCCCATCCGCTCTGTGAGAGGCTCGGAGCACAGTCACAGGACATTCGGGAGTCTCAGCGCTCTCAATAAGTCTAGGGTTTCGAGTGACACAGGCCCCATCACTAGATATCATCAGAATGCGGTGCGTATACCCGACCCAGTAATGGAGGGATGGAGAGTCTCTGCCTCCTCCGAGTGTGCCCCATCCGCTCTGTCAGGGCTCGGAGCACAGTCGCAGGGCACTCGCCGAGTCACGGCGCTCTCATATAAGTCTTGGGGCGGTGAAAAAAAGGCTCATCACTGGATATCATCAGAGTGCGGTGCGATATACCCCGACCCCGGTAATGGAGGAGATGGAGAGTCTCTGCCTCCTCCGCAGCTGTCCTCTCCGCTCTGTGCAGAGGCTTTGGGGGCACGTGCAGGACACTCGGCCGAGTCTCAGCGCTCTCTATAAGTCTATGGGTGCGAGTGACACGCGCTCACACTGGAATCATTTAGAGTGCGGTGCGATATACCCCGACCCCGGAAATGGAGGGTTGGAGAGTCTCTGCCTCCTCCGCAGGGTGTCCCCTCCGCTCTGTGCGAGGCTCGGAGCACAGTCACAGGGACACTCAGCCGAGTCTCAGCGCTCTCAAAATAAGTCTATGGGTGCGAGTGACACAGCGTATCTTAATATCATCAGAAATGCGGTGCGATTACTCCGACCCCGGTAATGGGGAGATGGAGAGTCTCTGCCTCCTCCGCAGCTTTTGCCTCATCCGCTCTGGAGGGCTCGGGCACAGTCCAGGACACTCGGGCCCAGTCTCAGCGCTCTCATTAAGTCTATGGGTGCGAGTGACACAGCGCTATCACTAGAATCATCAGAATGCGGTGCGATATACCCCGACCCCGTAATGGAGGGTTTGGGGAGTCTCTGCCTCCTCCGCAGCTGTGCCCCATCCGCTCGTGCAGAGGCCGGAGCACGTCGCAGGGCACTCAGCCGAGTCACGGCGCTTATATAAGTCTATGGGGGCGAGGTGACACAGCGTCATCACTAGATATCTCAGAGTGAGTGCGATATAAACCCCCACCCGGTAATGGAGGAGATGGAGAGTTCTGCCTCTCCGCAGCTGTGCCCCATCCCCTCTGTGCAGAGGCTCGGAGCACAGTCGCAAAGGGCACCGGCCGAGTCTCACGCCTCAAAAAGTCTTGGGGGCGAGTGACACAGCGCCATCACTGGATTCATCAGGTGCGGTGCGATAACCCCGACCCCCGGTAAAAGGAGGGAGGAGAGTTCTGCCCCCTCCCAGCTGTCCCCCATTTCCCCCTTGTGCAAGGCCGGAGCACAGTCGCGGAATACTGGCCCAGTCCAGCCTCTCATATAAGTTTTTATGGGTGCGATGACACAGCGCTCATCACGGAATCCAGAGTGCGGTGCGATATACCCCGACCCCGGAAAATGGGGGGGAAGGGAGTCCTGCCCCCTCCGACTGCCCCATCCGCTCTTGCAGAGGCTCAGCACAGTCGCGGGCACTCGGGTCCAGCGCCTCAAATAAATCATGGGTGCGAGTGACACAGCGTCATCATGGATTCATCAAGGCGGGGCGAATACCCCGACCCGTAATGGGGGATGGAGGTCTCTGCCTCCTCCGCAGCGTCCCCATCCGCCTGTGCAGAGGCTCGGGGCCGTCCAGGACACTCGGCCAGCTCAGCGCTCTCATAAATTTTATGGGTGCAGTGACACCGGTATCACTAGTATCATCAAATGCGTGCGATATACCCGACCCCCCGTAATGGAGGAGATGGAATCCTCTGCCTCCTCCGCACTGTGCCCCCCCGCTCTGTCAAGGCCGGAGCACAGTCGCAGGACACCAGCCAGTCACGGCGCCCCATATAAGTCTAAGGGTCGGGGACACGCGCCACACTAATATCATCAGGTGCGTGCGATATACCCCCCCCCGGTAAAGGAGGAGATGGAGAGTCTCTGCCTCCTCCCAGCTGTGCCCCACCGCTCTGTGCAGAGGGTCGGGGACAGTCCAGGACACCCGCCGAGTCACGGCGCTTCAATAAGTCAAGGGTGCGAGGACACACGCCATCATTGGATACATCAGATGCAGGCGAAACCCGACCCCCTAAAGGAGGAGATGGAGAGTCCTGCCTCCTCCACACTGTCCCCATCCGCTCTGTGCAAGGTCGGGCCATCGCAGGACCTCGGCCGAGTCTCAGCGCCTTTATAAAGTCTATGGGGGCGGGACACAGCCCCACTGGATATCACAGAGTGCAGTCTAAAAACCCCGACCCCGGTAGTGGGGAATGGGAACTCTCCTCCTCCGCGCTGAGCCCCATCCGCTCGTGCAGAGGCCCGGGGCCACGTCGCAGGACACTCAGGGACTGGGGGGTCTCATAAATCAGGGTGCGAGTGAC